>JAMZAV010005053.1:0-81182 GCA_024449915.1 Sweltsa coloradensis
GATGTGAGAGTGTAAAAGAAACAAGAAGAACTGGCCGTGTTTCGGGAAATCAGGAGGAGAGAAGTGCAATTTTGAGCGGTCTATTACAAACGATTACGTGGTTCGGTGGTTCCAAATTGCCAATGAATAAAATCGCTTTATTCACGGCATATTGGCTACTAATTAACCCTCCGCGACATACATTTCTCCTCAAGGAACTGGGAATGAGTGACAATTCGGTTGTTGTAGATTGGTCGAGGTTTTGTCGAGAAGTATGCCTAGATTGGAGTCATTTTAACATACAAAGGATTGGTGGTGAAGGAAAAATTGTCGAGGTGGACGAGTCGAAAATTGGCAAACGGAAATACAACATGGGACGTATAATAGAAGGCCAATGGATTTTTGGTGGTTATGAACGAGGTTCTTCCAAGATTTTCGTCGTACCAGTCGAAAAGAGAGATAAGCAGACTTTAATTCGTATTATACATGAATGGATCGGATCCTACCTGGCACAACTTTAATGTAACATCGTTGAGTGCTGCATCGGAAGGTGGAAGAGGCGGCTGCTATGTTTGAAGAAGGGGATGGCTCGAAAACCAGAGCGCGCAGTTTCGATCATTTGTGCATGCGCTGTTCTGCACAACATAGCAGTTCGCCTCAACGATGAAGCCCCTGACGATGATCTTCCCGACCAGGTGGTCCCTGTGAGGGCTCTAGCTCAGCCACTGGGAGGCCGTGGGGCAGCGTACCGCCGTGCCTTCATTGCTCGCCACTTTGAATAAAATCGTACTGTCGAGGGAGGAGTGTAGAATTGTATAACCTCTCTTGTATATGTAGATAGTCTCTTGTGTGCATCACATACCTTTTCAAAACTGTATCTCGTCTTAAACTGGATGTTGGTGTAGAACTCAATTGGGTTTTCCAAGTCCCTAAAGTCCCTTTTGGGAGCTTCTGGTATTGCCTTTGTAAGCAATTTATCTTATAAACGTTCCATGTAGTCACCAAATTTTTGGTTAAAACATTTGATACCATTTTAATCAACAAATGTTTTAAGTATTATCCGCATATTACTATGAAAGCACCATTGTCGAGATATTAAGAGATCGAATTCTCATCTTAAAAACATAACCTTATTTTGTCAACATGCAGCTCGATCTACAAGTTTGTGTTGTGTGGTTAGTTTTAAGTATATTCCTTCTTACTAATACCTTTTATCAACACCTACATCAGCTCGAGTGGTATGAGGCAAGACAAAGACGCATTTTTGCAGAGACGTTTCGGTGAAATAACATTTAAATGGGAAATGAATTAATGCAGATATCACGCTCGCACACATGCACACATACACATGGACACAAACACATGAACAAACAACAACAACACAACACACAACAAACAACAATTAACAGTTACATGGAGGAGAAAGAAGAGGATGTGGGGATGGAAGATACTCCTATCGAATATACTACTAGAGAAATAGAAGATCGAGCCGCTCACGGACGAGGCGTGTCTGAGGAACATCGAGAACGAGCCATCGTAGATTCAACAGAAAATCATTCCAATTACGATGACCACAGTGCTGGAAACACTTGCATGGAGGAGAGAGAAGAGGAGGTGGAGGAGAAGGAAGACGATGTGGAAGAGGCGGAAGAGGATTAAAAGAATCTTTTTACACGATTGGGTATGGACTGCTTCATGTAATAAATACATCCCTAAGATGTGGAAAAATTCCAGATAGATGGAAATCATCGACTGTTATACCTATTCCAAAGGTGAAGGGGACGGTAAAATGTAATGAATTTCGGCCTATTAATTGCTTACCTAATTATGAAAAAATTCTTGAAAAAGTTGTACATAAACAATAACTACAATATTTTGAAAACAATGATCTTTTTTATAAAAAACAATCAGGCTTTAGAACTAATCACTCGTGTGAAACCTCCTTACAACTTGCCTTAAAAAAAATGGTTTTATGATAAAGATAACCCCGTAAACTGTTGTCGTGTTTTTAGACTTAAAAAGGGCCATTGAGACAATTAAAGAGACTTTTTGGTTCAGAAATTGAAACTTTTTTTAAATTTTTTTTTTTTTTTTTTTTTTAAAGATGTTGCATATGTTTGGTTTTTTAATATTTAAAAAAATGGAGTCAACATACAGTTTTTTTGGGGGACCCTATCATCAGGGGAAAAAGGAAAAACGGTTATGGAGTACCTCAGGGACCCTTCTGGGAAACCATTACTTTTTATAATTTATATTAAGGGTGTGTACAATTGTTTTGAAGGATATTTCTTAATTTTTTTTGCTGATACCCCTTTTTGGGCTCTGCAAAAGAGGTCCTCTTTTTAAATTTAAAAATTAAAAATATTAATTTTAAGGAGACTGTAAAAAGGGCTGTTATTTAAAAAAGTTTAAAACTTAATAAAAAAGGGAAATAAAAAATGTTTATAATACTAGGAAAACAGCAAAAGTGTGATTGCACGTGAGGAATTTAAAACTTTTTAATTTCTTTAATCAACCCTACTGATTAATGGAGAACAAATGAATTAGTATATGAAATTAAATACCTGGGATGTTTTTATTGTCACAATTTGACTTTTAAATAGTCTGCAAAACTATATGATTTTAAAAAATCAGTAAAAATGGGGACTTATGTTTTAGGATAATAAAACACCATAAATTTTGGTCGTTAAAATTTGATCTTAATACAATAATCCTTTAAACATTTTGAATATTGTAGTATTTATAATTTTAAATTTTAATGAAAGAGAAAAAAAATGCTTTGCAATTTTTTTGAAAAATTTAAAACTAAAAGAGTAATTTTAAAAAGTGAATAGGTAACAAATAAAAAAAACATGTTTAAAACATTGAATTGGATGTGTGTGGGACAGAAGCTTCATTACGAGGTTTTGGTATTTATTTTAATTAAAATTTAAAAACATATGTTTATCAGCATATTTTTAACGAATTCAAATCATATAATAAAAATCTACATGAACATAAAACAAGGTCAATTAAAAATTTTAATTTTAAATATGTGAACAAATTTTGCAACTCAAAAATAAATTTTTTATGCGGGAAATTAATAATTTTAAATAAATTGACTAAAAGTAAAAAAAATAAAACCAAAAAAAAACTTGTTAAAATTTAAATTTTAAATTTGTACAACATAGTTTTTTGTTTACCAACCGTACAATTAGAAAGATTTTTACTAGAAAAAAATTTAAATGTTTTAAAATGAAATTTTTTGTAATGTGTGTAAAAAAAAAAAAAAACTGATGAAGTTTAAAAAAAATTAAATTAAAATTGAATTGATGTGGAAGCGGGGAAGAGGTTTGGGGTGGAGTTTGGAAGGGGAAAGAAGAGAAAGGGGGAGGAGGCGGAGTAAAAATTTAATTGGGAGGTCCCGAAGGCGATAAACCCGTATGAAAAAAAATAAACGGCCACCCTTAAATTGTCCCGGCATTACAAAGGGCAACTTTTACTTCTCACCCTTTCGTTCACATTTCGCCACTCTCTTACCGGAACAGCAAAGCTTGATCTTATAATTCTTATCAATACGATACTTGGTTACACTGCCATAACACCTTCTGGTTATTTATTGGAAAACTTCTTTGAACGTTACTTGAAAAGAGGTATATTTCATTTTTATTGCAACGCTTGCCAAAAAATACTGCGTCTGTTGGGGGTTTTAAATGCCCATGGAAAAACCAAAACCGAGAATTTTTGAAAATGCCATGAGGACCCCCCTTTTTTCCCTTATTCCAATGGGTATTTTTTTTAAATTTCTTGATTGCCGAAAAAACATTTAGTCTTTTTTTAAAAAGGGAAAGGCCTTTCCCAAAGTATTTTTAAATTTTTCCAGGATTCGAAAAAACTTTTTCACCACTTTTTAGAGTTATTTAGTTATAGGGTTTAAGGGCACAAAACACTAAGGTTATCATTGCCCTATTCTCTTATATAAGGGGCATGTTTTTTTTAAAATCTTATTGTCCAGCGGTGTTGTTTGGGTTTTTAAAAAACCCTTGGTTAGTTCTCAGATTCATCAAAATAACTTTTTCCCTTTTTAAAATTAGGTTTTGGGTTTAAAAATCATTCCCCTCCGTCCATGTGTTAAAGGGACTTTTCTACAAAAATGTGCTTAATTTTTAAAAATCCCCCACCACACTGCTCACGGGGTGGGGGGTTTTCCCCTTTTTAAAAAGGTACCCTTGGGAGTGAGATGTGTGTGTCCAAAAAGTAAGGGGTCGGGAACAACCTCTTCGCGTCGAAAAAGAGGGGGCCTTGAAGAGATCCAAGGTGAAACATCGCCTTTTTTTTCGCGAAGCTTATTTTTTTGCATGATATGCCATTCTTCGCACCACTTTTTTTTTAATTTTTAATTTTTAAAAATGCTTTAAGATCGGGCCCGTTACGATTTATTGGAAAATAAATTTTGTTCTTTTTTTGAAAGTTTTTTTGGCATTTTGGCCCGGCGAGATCATTCCTAAAATAAAGAATGGCCTGGCCCCCCAAAAAAAAAACTTTTTGATTTTTGTTTTGCCCCAAATTTTGGACAGTAAAAGGTGTATTTTACTAACAAATGGGTGTGTAGTGAAAATTTGGGCAAATAGCCCTCTAGGGAACTTAAAAAATCCGTGCACACTAAAAATTTTGGAAACCCTTGTTTTTTAAAGGGGAAAAACAGGGGGTTTTTTAAAAAATTGGGCAAACTTTTCTGCTTTGTAGCCCCTTTTATAGGGAGGGGGATTTTTTAAAACTAAAATTTTTTGCTCTGGGTTGAACGGCGACCAACGGGTATTGTTTTTTTTGGAACCGTCGAAAAAATTTTTTTGAAATCTTTGAAAGGGGGATCGGTTTTTCTTTGAAAAGTGTTTGGGAATATTGGGGTTTTTCGACGGGGGGTTTGCCTTTTTATTTTTTTGTCAGCTGTTTTTATGCAACAGGGTTTATTAAGTGTCCAAGGTGGGATTGCCCATTTGATTGGGAGAAAAAAAGGGGAAGTGTTTTTTTAAAAGGTTTGATTTAATTTTTCGGGGAAAGGCGGTTTCCCCACTGGACTTGAGGCCTTCTTTGTGAACTTAAATACCGTTTTGAAATGGGGTAAAAACCCTGTTTTATAGGCTGGGTTTTGTGGGGGAACCTTTTAATGAGGCAATAAAATTTAAGCTTTAAAGGTACTTTCTTCTAGGGGGACAAAGAGGGTTTTCTGCAGACTCACATAGGACGGGAATGGGGCTCGTACGAAAAGCTCCTGGGATAGTCTTATCCCGGTGTGGTGAACTGTTCCAAAGTCTTAATATAAAAAGGGGCCTACCCGAATCAAAAATAAAACGGGAAAAAATTAATTTGGAGCGGATGAGGGAGCGATAAGATGAAACCCATTTTGTACGATCAGCCCCCCAAATTTAGAAATTCTGAGCACTCGTAGGATTTTAAAGGCTTTAAATACTTGGTTCGTAGCTGTTGGAAATGGGGGCCCTCCCCGAAAACTTTTTATCAAAGGGACTTTCCCCAAAAACGTGTTATTTGGGAAAAATGGTAAGGCATGGTTTCCCCATTTTGCGGGTCGGGTTGAAAATAACCCCGGGGCCAAAGGCAAAATAGCACACTTTGGGGTTTTTAGGGGATTGAGAATTTATATCCATTTTTCAGCTGCCCATCTCTAAAGGCCCCCTTTAGTTTAGTTGTAGTTGACGTTCAATAAAAAAAAATACAAAGCTCGGAAGAAAAGGGAAAAATCATCTAAAAAAAGTGATGATTCGACGGGCCCTTTTTAAAAGTAAACCCACAACTAAAAACCCTAATACATCCCCTGCCCCAAAGGGCGTTTACCAAACAAACAACCCAAACCCCTTTTCTCCCCTTTTTAACCCCGTTTACCACAACTAAAAACCCGAACCCTTCTCCCCCCCAAAACCGCAACCCAACTACCCCCCAACACATACCCGCCCCAAACCTGCTCCACAACTAAACCCAAACCCATTCTCCCCCCAAACCCGTTTACCACAACTACAACTCAAAACCCCATTCTCCCCTTTAAACCCCCTTCCCCAAAATCCCAACCCAAAACACATTCTCCCCCCAAAACCCGCTCCAAAAACTAAAAACCCCCAAACCCACATACCCCCCCCAAACCCCGCACCACAACTAAAATCGAACCATTCTCGCCTTTAACCCCCCTCCCAAACTAAAACTCGAACCCATTCTCCCCCCTAACCCGCTACCAAAACTAAAAACCCGAACACTTTCCCCTCGCCCCAAACCAAAACCCACAATACAACCCGAAAACTCCCCGCCCCAAACCCCGCTACCAAAAACTACAATTTGAACCATTCTCCCCCAAAACCCGCTACCACAACTAAAACCCAAACCTATTTCGCCCCAACCCCCCTACCACAATACCCCCCCGGGCCCAAATTCTCCCCCTTTAACCCCACCAAAAACTACAACCCGAACCCATCCCCGCCCCAAACCCGTTTCCCTAAACCCTTTTAAACATCCTCCACTTGGCCCTCTCCCCCCATTTCCCAATCCCACCCAGTGGCCCAGAGAGGACGGGGCCCGCCCCCGAGGAGCAGGTGGTAGGGGAAAGAGAAAAAAGAGGTCGACACCACGAGGTCGCCCCCACGTGGCCCATAAGTCCGAAACAACATGTTAGCCCCGGGTTTTTTGACCAAGTTTGTATTAAAATACACCCACTAAAAAAATTTATTAATAAAAATAAAAATAAAAACGCCAAAAAAAAAAATTGATATAGGTTTTTTTTATACACCTGGGTCAACGGTCATAATGTGACTTTTTTTCTTTTTTTTAGCTGTAACCCAACGAAAAATTTAAAAAAAATTTGTTGGGAGGAGCTTAAAACCCAAAATAAAGTTTTTGGCGCAAAAAACCCGGGAACCCTCACTGCGGTTTGGGCAAAGGCGGGGAAACAGGCGAAAAGGCTTTTTGGCATGGGCCTTTTTAGCGCCTGGACGACGACTGCCAGGGCAGAACCTTAGATGCATTAGGAAGATTGCGACTCCCTTAAATCGGGGAACAAATTTTAAAAAAATGGTAAGTTTTTTTAAATAAATCACAATCTTTGTATTTCCAATTTTACTTTGATTTGGGACAGGGAACATAGGCACGCCAAAAAAATTTCCCCCCGTATGCCTTTTCTGCAAATTTTCCTCCAGCTTATTTTTTGCTTTACCATAACGCCCCACTCCCTACATATCTTCTACCCCCGACGCCCGACCTGCTACGCCCGTTTTAAGTTAAAGACATGACAAAAAAAAAAGTCGGAAAAAATAAAACTAAAATTTTTGCGCTCGCCCATTTGGAAAAATAGGGCAAGGGGGACTGAAAAAAAAAATTTTCTTTCCCAACCATAAATTGGAAAATTTCCAGGTAAGAAAATTTTTCTGTGGTCTCATTTTTTATGACAGATAAGAACAAGGTTGTATTTTTCTATTTCAAAAATTTTTAAAGATTATACAAACCCTTATGGGTTTATGGATTTATAGGATTTTGTTTCAGGTGACCCAAAATTTTTGGCAACTCCCTTAACATGGCGGGAAATATGAAAGCAAGGCAGCCACTCGATATGAAGCAACAAAAAGGGAAAACCCAACAGAAGAGTGAGGACTGTTGTGTGAGTTTTGTCACATCCTTTTCATACAATTTCCCCCCAGATAGAATAGTAAAGGGGAAAAAAACTGCCCCGGAAATAAAGTGCCCCGGGATGCCGGGTTTTAAAAAACAATTTCCCCCGAGACCATCAATTTACATCCATCTGAAGAGATAAATGGCCTGTAAAATTTAAATAAAACTCACATGTTTTTTTATCAGGAAAAGGCCAATGTTTTGTAACTAAAAATGTGGCCACTTCATGATTTGGACTTTGTAGATTCTTCTTTCTTTGTTATAAGCGGGGAAGACGATTTCATTGCAGACATAAATACTTCTAAACAAACTTCTACAATAAGTATTTCAAGAAAATTTTTTTTAAATAACTACTTATACCAAAATTTACAGTAATCACTTCTATTTAGGCCCAAAGTTCTAGTACAGCAATAGTCGATTTTGACAAACGTCTATAGGCCTCCCGTCCCCATTTAGTCTGGGGCCTAAAAATCCATTAACATAAAATAAATTTATTATTTTTTATATGGTTATTTTATTTTTTTTATTATAATATCATATATAAATTTTCTAAATGTCCAGGGATCCTTCTTTATTTTGGTTTTTCCACATTTAGAGCCCGAAAGTAACACCTAGTTTTTTCAAGACCCCTTTTTTTATATTTGCATGAAATTTTCCATGTGTTTTTTATTTTTGCACTTTATATTACCATGTTTATTTTGTATATTAAAGTTACTTTTTAAAAAAAAAAAATAAAAAAGACCTTGAAATTTTTCAGGGGAAAAATAGTAAAAGATCTATGATGGCTGCCCGGCGTGCCCTTTGTCAGGCTTAAAGGGGGAACCCCCCCTTTCTGCACAGCCGGTCCCCACGCTACTGGCCCCACTGCGCCCCGTACCCCTTTTCCCAGTGGCTACTCGAAGTGTCGGATAAAAGAGGCCGCCCGGCCTGCACGGGGTCGGCACTGAAATTCGCTAAAAATTATATCAAGATGGGGTTCGAGGTGGGGAATCCCCGGGTTTTTGGCTTTTTTTTACTTTTAAAACGACGGAACAAATTTGGAAATGCGCCCGGGCAGTTGGTAATTCTGTTATTTAGGTTAGTATCTTCCATCACTAAAATTTTAAAAAATTACCTAATCCCAAATTTTTTAAAAAAAAAAAAAAACCCCCCCCAAGTCAGCGGGTCACTCTTTCCCCTCCCATTTTTTTTTATGCTATTGAAAAGGTGTATTCATCATCAATACATGGGGGGGGGGCGAGGGCATATGGGGAAAGGGGGAAATTTTCCCCCATTTCCCTGATTTTTTTTTGTGTAAAGTTTTTTAAATTTGAAAAATTTTTGGTGGTTTTCCCTATTTTCCTACTAAAAAACCAAACATTATTTAGGAATTGCATTCAGCTCATTACTTTTTTTTAAAACGTACAAAACGCACTCGAAGAAACTGATTTTTAAAAAAAGAACAACAGCAAAAAAAATTTTAAATTGTATCGTCACGATGATCCTTAATGCACATTGAGAAAACACTCGCCCAAATTTTAAATTACTCCCCATAAAGCCCATTGCTGCGGGCCACCAATGCGTTTTTTTAAAACCCCAAAATGCCCCTGACGGAACACATGACGGGAATGCGCAACTTTACCCTTGTAAAAGGGAAAAAACGGATCAATTAAATCGAATGCCTTCTCGGTGTGAGTAGGACCTTGGGGTATTTGGCCGCCCCGTGTCTTTTTCTGGGAACGGTACAAAATACTTTCCCTTTTTTTTTTTTGATACAGATATTTTAAAAACCCCAAAAAAAGTCAAAAATCCTACGAATAGGAGAGGTTTTGGCAGCACAAAAGCGAGCGGGGAGGTTAAGAGACTTTTCCCGGGCAATACTGGGAGGGAATATAATCTAACCGCATAAAAAAAAGTCGGTCACACGCCCTTTGGACGATCTGGCAAAGGACAGTCCACCTTCCGGGACGTGGCGACGGCACTCGGGCACACCCCCACTACTTACATCGCGAAATACCCCCCAAAATTTAAACGACCTCTCTCTTCGAGGGAAGTTGGGGCGGGTTTGGCCATGATAACATGATAAAAGGGTTGGAAAAATATCCCCGTTACCATGCCCCTTTTTGCATTGCCCCCTTTGTTTTTTTTTTCGTCTGCCACACAGAAACCCATTTGTCCCCTTCGGGTTCCCCAAAGGAGCGAGACCCGGCGAGGTATATCGAAGCTACACGAAAAAGTGCTTTGACGTTTTAAAAATGCCTCGATGACAGTTGCACAGGGGGTTTTTTGGGTTAGAAATTAATCGTTGTGAGAATATTTCCCCGAGAAATAGTGAGGTTTATCGTGCGAAAATTATGTTCGCTTATATCACCTTTTCTCGGGAAAAACCGTCATGTACTTCAGCGAAAAAGGATTTTCCCGCGTTCTGGGGACGGGTGGTAAAAAACCTCAAAAAGAGGATCCCTTCCGGACGTCGACAAATCTCCGACGATGAGACCTCCCGGCAGGAATTAAAACGTGCCTGGCAGTCCGCAAGGGGATTAACGGAAATACGGAAAAACCCCCCCGAAAACTCAGACGTAAAAGACAAAGCCCGACGAAAACGCGCACCCCCTCGCGAAAACGTCTTTAGAGTCGTCATTTCGACGATGATAGTCCGATTCCGATGATGATGATCGCGGAGGAGTCTTTTAACTACGGGGAACCCCCTCGACCCCCAAAAGAGGAAAGGAAAGTGACGACGAGGACAGCGGACTCAGAGACGATCTAAATGACCTGCTCAAAGAACTCAAGTAAAAGGAAGGTACAAGCAACGATGTAAAATGGACTGAATTATAAATCTTTAGGTATGGTGAGGCAGAGGAAAGGGGGGTTTACTGTCGCGTTTTCAATCCTAAAAGGGCCTCCCAAGGTTTTTCAAAGAACACCAATAGGGGCCCTTTTGAAAAAACGGATAAAATCAAAGGGAAAGCACAGGGAAAATTTCATCGATTTCGAACCCTTGCTGGCAGCAGGGAAAGAGACTACGTAAACGAAATAAACCCAAACGCCCCAAATAAAACAAAATTAATAAAACAACAGATAGATGTAACCCAGATTAACCCGTGAAATTAAAATTTGCTTAAATTGGTTTGGATATTGCTTTACGTCTCATATTTAAAGCAACTTGGCAATCGAGATGAAGGGAGGGACTTAAGGGATGACGGGGGGGGACAAGGGGGGGACGGGCCCGGTGCTGGCCCAAACCAGCCCAAGCATATGGGGGGGGCAGGGGTTCCCCCACGTCGTGGTCGTCTCCGCTGGGGTCCGTCTAAAAATTTAAAACCCTATAATCTTTGCATTGGCATTTTGGGGGGGAAATTTTTTTAAAAGGGGCACAATGGCATCATCCCCCCCCACCATCACTGCAAAATTTTCCCTAAACCTGTTTAATTTGTAGTGATTTTTTCTGGTTGCCCAAAAAATCTATGCACTTCCCAATTAATAAAGGGGAGTCTCCCCAAATCAGTCAAAAAACTGATTCAAGTTTTTTTTGTCAAATTTTAAAAGAAGACTTTAATTGCAAATTTGGGGCCTACAAAGTTTTAAAAAATTTAAATTTTTTAAAAAATTTGGGGAAGTGTTTCCGATAAATAACCAAAATTGAGAAATAAACTTATCGAAAGCGGGAAATTTTTTGCGTAGGGCGCCCCCTTTCAAAACCAAAGGGCTTTTTAGTCGTGGGCCCAACCTACAATTTTTGACCTAGAGGGGGCTTGCCCCTGCCTATACCCTGGTAGGTTCGGGACTTCCCTAAACTTTTGACTGAAATTGAAAAAAAACTTTCTTCTTTTTGGAAAATAAAAACTCACTTCAAACTTGAATAAAACTACAAATTTTGACTAGATTGAAATAATGTTTTCCAGACCCCTTTTAATCATTCCCATAATTGTCATTTGCTTTCTTAGGGAAACCAAACCAAGTGTTTTCTGTCTTTTACAGATTATGCTATCAGACTATTCCACGGGCTCATGACGCCAATGGAAGAGGTAAAAAAGTGCCAAAAGGGGGTTCAAGAGTTACAAACCCTAGGCTTCGGGGCTACAACAGGCCAAGGCCCAACCTTAGGCCTATGACAGCTTTTCATGTGAGTGAAGTCAAAAAAGTTGTATCAAATGGGGGAAAGCAGATTTGGTATTAAGGAATTACATTTCATAGAGTGATACACCGAATTTTTTAATTTTTAGTCTCCTTTAACCCCAGATAAAATTTTGGGCGGAAAAAGAAAAGGAAAATTCTTTTTGAAATTTTAAGAGGTTTTTGGGTGGGCTAAGAAAAACTATCACCTCACGTCGAGGGGTAATGCTTCTCTAGATGATTGGGGAGCTTCCCTTTTTTAAAGTTGATTGATTGATTGGATATTGCTTAACCCCTCTTTATATTTATGCAACTTGGTTAATCGAGACGAAGGGGAGGGACGTAAGGATGACGCGGGGGGGGCAAGGGGGGGAAAAAGGGGCCCGTGCTGGCCAGAAAACCCGCCAAAAAGCGAATGGGGAGGGCAGGGGGTTTTTCCCCCGTCGTGGCGTCTCCGTCTGTGTCTCATCCGTCCGTTGTCATTGTCGCGCCGGGGGCGGGGGGGGGTAGTCAAAAGGGGAAAGGGGAAAATTCCCCACGACGTCCAGAGTCGCCATTAGTTTCAGGGAGAAAAACCCCCTAATCAAGGGCCCAAAACCCCGAGAAAGGGTTTCGAGTTTAAATTTAATGGCCCTCATCTTGATAACCCCTAAGGGCAGTATATATGGGCCAGTACAATAGTGCTTTAAAAATGGCCAAAAAGCATGGGGGGGGATTTTAAAAGCTCATTTTCAACTAAATTTTTTAAACTTTTTTTTTTTATTTTTTAAAAAAAAGGGGTTTTTTTTTTTTTTTTTGGGGGGGTTTTTTTTTTTTAAAATTTTTTTTTGGTTAAAGCCCTTTATTAAGGTTTTATTTAAAAAAAAACCTCCCCTCCCCAAAATTTAAAAAATTCTTTATTAAGGGAAAAAACCCCTCCCAAAAATTTTAAAATGCCAAAACCCTTCCCAAACCATGAACCCCCTTAAAACCGCAAACAAACCCCCAAAAAAACTACTAGTCCCCCGAAAAAGGAAACCCCGCCCTTTGGCCCAAAGGGCTGCAATTTTTTTGGCTTTTTAAAGGCCCCAAAATATTAAAACCCCCTTTCCCACCAGTTAAACAATTAAAACAATTAAAAGCTTTTAAAAAGGGAAAAAAATTTCTTGGCTCTCTTTAAAAAAGACCCCAGACTGCCTTTGGGAAATTTTTAAAGTTTAAATTTAAAAAATAAAATAATAAAAAAATTTAAACATAAAAAACACTATCTCTATTTAATTTCCCCCGGGATAAAAAAAAGTACCAATAAAAAAGTCGATATTGAAAAGTGAAAAAAAATATTTTGTTATGAAAACTATCTAAAATTTGGGGGCAACGTCCAGTATTTAGTTTAAAAATGTTAATTTTTTTAAAAGTTTAATATGTAAAATTTCCTAATGTAGTGCACCCTGCAAACTAAAATAGTAAAAGTAAATTTTTATTTTAATTTTTTCTTTTGGGTTTCAAATTTTTTTGTCCTTTTATTTTTTTAAAAGTATATAACTTTCCCCCGTTCGTTTCCAAAAAAAACTTTGTGGGGTTTGCTGATTAATATTGGCTTAACGCTCATATTTATGCACTTTTGGGTAATTGAGAAAGGAAGGGACGTCAGGGGGGACGCGGGGGGACAGGGGTTGGGAAAAGCCCGTGCCCCGGTCAGAACCAGCCCAGCGTAGGGGAGGGCAGGGGTTTTCCCCCGTCGTGGTCGTCTTCGTCTGTCTCATTTATCCGTCCGTTTTTTCATTTTCATCCCCTCGGGGAGGGGAGTCAAAGGGAAGGGGAAAAAATTCCCCCGGGTTTTCTGTTTTCGTGAAGGAGGTATTGTTTTTCAGTGATTAAATTTTCAAATGCAAAAAAAAAAATTGGGGAACTTTAATGATTTAATTTTGAATCTTATGGTTGTTTTATTAAAAAAAACTGTGTTTTATTTTGGGGGCCCCAACGTGGAAACTATTTTTGATAAATTTTTGTGTAGGGCTTTTTAGGGGATTTATTAGAGGGGCCAAAAATGGAAAACGCTACAATAAGGGGCCAAACGTGGTGGGGGTTCCCGAGTTTCCTACAAAAGGGAAAACCCCTACAATTTGGGGAACCAACGTGAGGGGGGTTTAATAAATTTAAAATCCCCAGAGAGAGAGGTTGATAGGTTTTTTGTCGAAAAGGGGTTAAAAAAAAGGGAGTTTGGGTAGTACATTGTTTTAAAAAGTCCTTTTGAAAAAGGGGTTTTGCGTTGGGAAAAAAATTTGAGAAAAAAAATCCCCCAAAAAGGGAAAATCTAATAATAGAAAGGGGGTTAGAGGGGCGGGGTTTTTTTTTCATTTCTAGAAAACGTGGTTTTGTGGGTGGTGGAAAACTGTTTTATTTTTTTGAGATTTTTGGGCCAGCTTGTTTGTTTGTGGTGTGTGTGTGTGTGGTGGGGGTAAAAATTTCCCTTTTTAAAAACAACAATAAATATGGATTTAGAAGAAGAGGGAAAGCTAGGTTTTGAAGGACGTTTTGAGTGTTCCCTATACGGCAGCAGGGCGTATCGCGGACTAGATCTCAGGAAGAATAGCCCCCGGGGATACGTATTCGATTTCCGAGAGAGAGTTGGGGTTGCATCGGCAACTTTGACGTTTTGGGAGAAAACCCCTTTTTTGTATGTTGAAAACTGGTAGAGAGGGGGCATGCAAAAAGGAAGGAATAGTCCCAAATTTATAGGGCCCACTTTGGGGGGAGAATTTGAAAACTGCCCCCCCCCCCCCCGTATGGTTAAAAAAAAGGGTGAACGGAAGATGAAAAGAGGAGTGGAGAGAAAAAAATGAGCAGGACAGGTTTTTTGGAAATTTTAAAAAAAAGAAAAGGGGGAGGCAGAAAATCGCGGAAAAAGAGGCCCCCAAATTTGACCCCCAAATAAAAAATTTTAAAAAGGTTCGAGAGAAAAACCGTAGGGTAGCTGAGGCGAGTAAAAAAAAGATAAATTTAAAATTTTTTGGGCTTTTCAAAAAAATGAAGGGAAAAATAGGGAAGTAAAAGAGAAGCAGACTAAAATTGTGAAGAGCATGGATTGCAGAAAATAAGAGGTTTTTTGGTTTAAGCCCAAAATTTAAATAAAAGAAAAAAAATCTTTGTTTTTATTGATTGGATATTGCTTAAGGGCTTTTATTTATGCAACTTGGAAATCGAGACAAAGGGAAAGGGACGTAAGGGATTAAAGCGGGGGGGGCAAGGGGTTTGGGGGGCCCGGCTGGGCAGAACCAGCCACAAGCCCTATGGGGAGGGCAGGGGGTTTTCCCCAAGTCCCTGGTCCCTCTCCCTCCTGTTTTCCCCTCATCCGTCCTTGTGTCCCTTTTTCGGCGGGGGGCCCTGGGGGGGTTGTCCAAAAGGGGAAAGGGGTTTTTTCCCCAAAGACGACTAGGAGAAAATCTTAGAATTCCCCGGGTGAAGAGAAAACGAGGTTAGATGAAAAAAATTTTTAAAAATTCCCGGCTGAGAAGCCCAAGCTGAATAAAAGAAAAAAAATCAAAAGATTATGAAAAGGGAAAAACAGAGAAAAAATTTCCCGAAGAAAAATTTTTAGAAAATTTAGAAAGGGAAAATCTGAGCACGAGGTTGTTTATGCAAAAGGGTTTAAAAAATGGGGCAAGGTTATCACCGTGGTGACAGACGAATAAAAAGCGGGGGGGGGGGTTTTAAATTGGGCAATACTTATAAAAAGAATTTTTGCTAGACTAGAAAAATCCCAAAATTGGGGATTACAAGGGAGAAAAAGAATAGGAAAAAGAGTAAAAAAATTTGGAGGGGGAAAAGTTTTCTTGTTTTTAAACCCCGGGGAGTCTTAAAGGGAAAAAAGGAAAAAAATGCAGGCCCAAGTCGGGCCCAAATTAGAAAAAAGAAAAAAAAATTTTTCTCAGTTTAAAACGTAGTTTTTTCGTTTGGAAAAAAAAAGGGAAAGAGCTTGGGGGAAATCAAAGAAAGGAGATTTTGTGGAAAAGATTCGCGGAAAATGAGTTTCCCGAAATTTTGTGCTAAAAAAGAGGTTATTGGGGGAGGTTTTGGAAAAAAATTTGGGAAATGGAAAGAAGGCGAGGGAATTTTCCCCCGAAAGCCCAAATATGAAAATTAAGAAGTTAAAAATTTTGTGAAAGGGGGTTGGGTTTGGGATCGAGCTTTTTGCTAAAAATGAAAATAAAAAATTTTGTGAAGAATTAATTTTATAAAAGGGGGGCAAGCAATTTCCGCCGATGAAAAAATGAAAGTGAAAAAAGTTTTTTGGAAAGGGCCAAACACTGAGAGAACATTTGTTTAGGTTTGGGAAAGGGGGACGAATAAGTGATATAGTGGGTTTGGGGTTGGCCCCACCCGGGGAAAGGTTTTAGTATGTTAAAAAGAGCCGAGAGTGCTGAATCATAAATTTGTTTGGTTTTGAAATACGAGTAGGAAAAGAAACAGATGGATAAAAAAAAGTCTGAGAGGGGAATGTGTTGGGGCAGTAAAAATTGAGTCGGGTGTAAATTTGGCAGATAGAAAACAACTCAAGTGGGGGGAAAGGGGGATGAGACCCCAAGGTCAAACATAAGTGTCCCGGATCGTAGGGCGAGTTTTTATCAAAAAAAAGTAAGAAGGAAAAGCCCCGGACACATTTCCGCAAGGAAAAAAAAAGTTTTAAAAAGAAAAATTTAAAAACAAGGGTTTAAATGCCCCCCACTGCTGCAAAAAAAAGAAAGAGGGTTTAAATTTTTTGTTTTGGGTTTTTGTTTAGGACAATAATTGTGAGTAGTTTTGTCTATTTTGTGAGTGTGTTCTCTATGAGTGTAAAAAAAGTTTTTGGTTTTGGGGGGGGTCCGCCCGGGGGAAGTTTTTAAGACGAATAAAAAAGGAAAAAAGTTTACAGTAGGGGAAAAAGGCAAAAAAGGGAAAGTAAAAAGTTTTTGTTTGACACAATGAAGTAAAAAAAAATAAAGTTGTTTAAAAACCCTTTCAGTATTGTGTGGGGTTTTTTGGGCAAGGTTTGAGTTTTTTTTTTCATTTTTTAAAAAGGTTTTTTGTCAGTGAGCGTCAAGGGCACGCGTTTGTGGTTTTTGTCTGAAAAGGGCCCCTCTAGAAGGGCAAAAAGGTTCTTTAAAGTTGGTAAACAAAAATGGGCAGGGGTTTTTTGGGTTTTTTAAAAAAATTCCCTTTTAGCTGCGTGACGAGGTTGGGGGGGGGTGGGGTTTAGGGGTTTGATCCTTTGGGGTAGGATAAAATTTTTTTTTTATTTTCTAAAGTTCCCCCCTTTTTGTTTGGGTTTTACGAAAAAAGTTTTTAGTTTTATTCAAAGTAAAAAAATCTCTCCCCTTTTGGGACTTTTTAAACCGGGAGGGTAATGAAAAGTTTTTCGGTCTGTCTAGTGGTTTGGGCTTAGGGCTTTTTTGGGTATCGAAGTACTTTTATTGGATCGAAACTTCATGGGTTTGGCGTTTTAAAGTACAGTCAAAAAATGATTTTTATTTTGTTTAGTTAAAAAGGGGCCCCAAAATTACCCTTAAAAAAAGAAGAAACTATCCTTTTTTCACAATGTTAAAAATAAAAAAAAATATTAAAAAAATCCAGGGTTGGACAATAAAGGAAAAAAAAGAATCAGAAAAAAATTTTCCCTTTAAGTAAACATTTAAAAAATCATGTGTTTTTTTGAGTTAAAAAACCCTAATAAAATTTTAAAAAATTAAAATAATTTTGGGAAATTTTTCTTTTAATAAAAGGGTGAAAAGTTATTGCTTCGTTTTGAAAAAACTTTAGCCCCCAAATTTATCCTTAACGCCAGGGGAATTTTTTTCGAATTTTGGGGCAAAGTTTCCCCAGCATTTAACTATGTGCAGATAAAAAACCCCCCATGTTTTTTAAAAAAATCAGCAGTCCGTTTACGAGGGTTTTTTAAACTTTGGGTGGTTTTTGCCGTGTGGGTCTGGGGGAAATTTTAAAATTTTTTTTGGGCTGTGGGGCCCAGAAAATGCTTTTTGAGATACGAATACCGGGGGAATAAATTTAAAATAAAATGTTAGGAAGGGCGTTTCCCGCTTGTTTAGGAAAAAATAAAGTGAATTGAATTTTTTAAATTCGCGGGGCCCAGAAGAGCGCCTTGAAAAGATCCAAAGGTTTTTTCATCCCCCTTTTATTTCGCGAAACCCTTTTTTTTTTTGCATGATATGCCAAATTTTTTGCAAAACCCCTTTTCCTTTTAAATTAAGTTTAAAAAATGCTTTTAAAATCAGGCCCTTTTTGACTAAATTGGGAATCAATTTTTTTTTCTTTGTTTTAAAAATTCTTTTGGCCCCTTTGGTCCCGGGGAATCATTTTCCCCAAAAAACCAGAATGGGGCTGGCACCCCCCCCCCCCAAAAAAAAACATTGATTTTTTTTTTTGCCACCAAATTTTTGGAAAAAGGATAAAGGGGTATTTTTCTTATAATGGGTTTTGTAGTGTAAATTTTGGCAAATAGCCCCCCTAGGGAACTTTAAAAAATCCGTGCACACTAAAAATTTGGAAATCCCCTTTTTATCAAGGGGAAACATTAAAGGGTTTTTTTAGAATTGCAAACAGAATTTTGCATTGAAAATGCTGTATATGGAATGGGGTTTTAAAAATGAAGTTGTTGCTTCCGTTTTTAAAGGGAGAGCCCAAAGTATTTTTAGTTTTTTGGGAAACCGGGGGCCCCGTTAAAAAAATTTTTTTTAAAAACTTTTTGGGATTGTTTTTCCGATCGATTTTTTTTGGGAAAAATGTTGGTATTTTTGGGTTTGATGTTTGGTTCCTTTTTTTATTTTTGTCAGCTGTGTTTTTGCAACAGGGGTTATTTTAAATGGGCCAAGGGGGGGGGATTCCCCATTTGATTAGTAGAAAAAAAAAAGGGGAAAAATGTTTTTTTTTTAAGGCTTGGGGTTTTTTTCCAGGGAGCGGATGCCCACTGGTCTTGAGGCCCTTATTTTAACTTCATACCCGGGATTTGAAAAGGGGGGTCAAAAACCCGCTTTTTGGGCCCGGGTTTTTTAGGGGGAAACCCTTTTTTTTTAGGCAATATAATAAAAACATTGGGTTTCTTTTTTCTAGAGGGCAAAAAATGGTTCTGCAGACTCACATAGAAGACTGGGAAAAAGGGCTTGAAAGAAAAACTCCCGTGGATATCCCCTTTTAACCCGGGGGTGGTTTAACGTATTTCCCAAAAACTTTAAAAATAAGAAGGCCCCAGCTGAAACATAAATAAAACTGGCAAAAAAACAACTTGGGGGCGGGGTGAGGGAGCGATATAATGTAACAAGGTTAAAAATACGATCAGCTTCCCCCAAATTGTATTGCTTAGCACTCGTAAAAATATTTAAAGCTTTTAAACCCCTTTGGGTTTGTAGCGCTGGAATGGGGCTTCCCCGATAACTTTTTTTTTTAAAAAACATTTTCCCCAAAAAACGTGCAATTTTCGGCAAATGGTAAAAGGGATGGTTCCCCTTGGGGGCAGGGGGGGATTAAGGGGAAAAATCTACGCCGAAGGCTAAATAGCACACGGGTTTTAGTGATTGAGAAATTTTTAAAAGAGTTTCAGCTGAAACCCTCCTCAAGGCGGGTTTATGTTTTTTGTTTTTAGTTGAGTTGACTCACTACTTAAAAGGTTAAATCAAGAAAAAAATTTAGGAGAATTAAGGGGGAAAAAACCCATCAGGGAAATCAAGGAAAAAAATTTTTAGGGGGGGGTTTCCGGGGGATCTTTCCAGGAAAAAACCCATGGTTCCCCAAATAATAACTGGAGAAAAAGGAAAACCCACGTTTCAAAAAATACAATAACCAAAAGATTTTTATTTGGAATTTTTGCTTTACGTCTCATATTTATGCAAAAATTTGGTAATCGAGAAAGAAGGGAGGGACGTAAGGGATGATGCGGGGGGGACAAGGGGTGGACAGGGCCCGTTTCTGGTCAGAACCCGCCACAAAAAATTGGGGGGGGAGGGGGTTCCCCCCCTTCCCTGGGGGCGTCTCCCTCTGGGATCATCTCCGTCCGTGTTTTTCTTTGTTTGTCGCGGCCGGGGAGGTAGTCAAAGGGAAGGGGTTCCCCGACAACGACAGAAAAAATCATAGAACCACCGAGAGAAATGACCCTCAGGTGAAAGCCCACCATGGGCAATTCAAAAGTGGGAAAAGGTTTTTCCCCCAAAAATCACAAAATTTAAACATATTAGGGCTGGGGAAGTTGTGGGTCCCCAAACAGTCCCCTCCCGTAGAAATTCCCGTGAAAAAAAGGGTTTTAAAAACTAAAGTTTTTAGAAAGGGCTAGTGAATTTTTTTGAGAAGAGGGGCCTTCTTTTGAAACTAAGGAAATTTTCCCAACCCGTCCCCGTGTTAAACCCGTTGGTTTAGAAAAAAGAGGTAAAAAAGGGGTTGTTTTTACAGTGGCAGCAAAGTGTCATGTATTTTAGAGGAATTTTATGATAAATTAGTAAAAGTGGGGGGGGGGGGGGTTTACACAATGCCCGTATTTAAATAACGTACTTTTTGGGGCTACCCAAAAAAACGAGCAAACGAGGGTTTGTAAAAAAGGGATTTTTTAGACGCGTTTTCGGGCCCAAATTAAAACTGAAGAAAATTTTTTTTTGAAAGGGAAACAAAACAAACCCAAAAAAACAACAGGGCAGAATGAAGGGGCGAACAAACCTCCCTTTTGGACAGAACAAAAATTAAAGATATCTTTGCAATTTCATAACACAAAAAAATTGCTCAAAAAACACATTCAGTAAACGGGCCAGAAGTTTAAATGCGTGTACTGGGGGAGGCCCAACAAGGGACGACTGGGGGAAAAGCGAACAAAAAAAACACTTCCGCCTGCAAAAAAAAACACAGACCGACTGGGAGGCGCCGCGACCCCCGAGGCGCGTGTGGGTTGTGAAGTTTGGGACTTAAAAGGTTTCGGGGGGGGCGAGGTCATTTTCCCATTTCGTAGTCAAGGGATTGAAACTCTTCAAAAACGTTGGTTTTATGTTTAGTACATGAACCCCTTTTAAAAAAGGGGAAATTTATTTGGGGAAAAAATGATAAATTCCCTGTAGTGGGGTTTTTCGTTTAAGATACTTAAGTGTTTTTTGAGGGGAAAAATTTTTATTTTTAAAATTTCGGTTTTTTAAAAAGCATACCTTTTACATCCCCCGTCCCCCACATAGTTTTTTTTCGAGATGAGAGATTATGGAACACATAAAGTAATAGAGAGAACGTTTGGAAAGGGGAAAATTTCAAGCGTGACATTTCAGCAGAACCCAGCGTGAAACTGCGGTACAACACCAAGCTATAAATTTGGGGAAAAAAGTGCCATAAAAGACGGGTACAGGCCCATGAAATGCGTTTTTTTTTTCTTTTCAGTTTAAACAGTTTTATTGGAATAAGGGGGGGTAGGGTTTTGGGGATAATCATCTCCCCGAGCCCCCAAAATATAACAAGTTTTATTTTTGGAGGGAAAAAGAAAACCCTTTTCAAAAACGTAAGACGGAAGGTTTAAGCAATGAAAGTTAAAAATGAGTAGATAAAAAAGCTACACATAATGATAGTACCCTGGTTTTGTGGGGTCTGCCCTTAAAGGGGCCCTTGAGTATCGGGTTTCAGTGCTGAAAAGGGCCCATCGAGTACTAGCCGTACTAAACACAGTAAGCCGACCCAAATTTTACAGAGAACGCCCCTCCCCACGAAAAAACTCCCCACTCTCAGGAAAAAAAAACCCTTTTTCCCCCTCTTCCCGTGCATTTTTTGGGGTATACCGGCAAAAGTCGCGCACAAATGGCACCCTGCACCCTAGTAGGAAAATTTCCCTTTCCCCACCCACAAGCCAGGTTTTTGGGTTTTGATCTTTTTCGGAACACTTTCAAAATCCCACTTTTCTCGGAA
Organism: Sweltsa coloradensis; assembly: GCA_024449915.1. NCBI lineage: Eukaryota > Metazoa > Arthropoda > Insecta > Plecoptera > Chloroperlidae > Sweltsa > Sweltsa coloradensis. The sequence goes on from JAMZAV010005053.1 coordinate 21,613, forward strand.
AGTGTCCCCGCGATAAAAAAGACTCGGCGTCCCCTTTTATGTGGTCGCGATCGAACCCACGAGCGAAAAAAAGGGCATGCAAATTTCGGCCCGATCATTGTTTATCTTTACTAGATTAATTAAAATCAAACCCTAAAATTTTCCCAACTAAAATCCCGGGGAGGGGGGGAAAGTTCCCACCACTTTTTGGGGTCCCCGTGGTTTTTGCTGGTAGCCAGCCCACGCTTCTCCCACATTTATCTTTTTCCCTTCCCCCCGTCATCAAAATTCACTTTCCTTTCCTTTTTCCCCGTCTTTAGCCTCAGGGGCCTCCCCCATTTTTTTTTTTCCCTATTTTTTTGTTCTTCCCCCCAAACTTTCGGGTTTAAACCCTTTTTTCCCAAACTGCATTTCCCCCCTCTTCAAAACCCATTTCTATAACTTTTTCCCATTTTTTTCATCTGGGCCCTTTTCCCTTTTTTTTCTATGTTTTTTTTCCCCGATTTGTTTTATACTGGGGGGGGGATCTTTGGGGGTCCTTTTCCCTTTTTGCATCCTCTTCCTGTGTCCAAAAAAACCTCACCCTTTTTTTCCCTAGCTTAAAAAAAAATTTTTTAAAATTTCCCACTCCAGTAATTTCCTTATCTTCGTGCTCCTCATCTTATCAATCTTTGTAACTCTCATTACACTCCTTAAAACTTTCATTTCCGCAGCTTGAATTTGTCTTTCTTCTTTACCCCCCAACTGGCCATGTCACTGCACCATATTTGAGTACCAGTACAAAATATGCTTTGTATATTAAAAGTTTGCATCGCCTTGGCACTTCTTTTTTCCAAAGTAGTTTCCTCACTAACTGGAAGAAACTCTCTTCGATACCAGTACGCCTTGCAATCTCCGCGTCTATTTTTCCATCGTCGGAGATTATGCTGCCCAGGTATTTAAACATATGTGTCTCTACTACTTCTTCCCCTCGAAGTACAATATTTTTTCCTATTCCCAGATCTCGTACTTTTCCCCATAACCATCACTTCACTCTTGTCAATGCTTATCTCTAGTCCAAATTTTTCCGTACGTTCATTCCATTTCTCCACTTTCTTCTGTACCTCTTCCCATGACTTCCCCCATATGAGTATATCGTCAGCATATATTAAGGTTCTGGACGACTCCGGCCCACCTCTCTCCACTTTCCTCAAAATCTCGTCGAGCACTATATTGAAGAGCATTGGTGACAGTACACTCCCTTGTCTGAGACCTGTCTTGACTTCAAACCAATCCGTTCTGCCATCCTTAGTTTCCACGCAACTCACATTCTTCACATACATATTCTTTACTCTTTCCACCAATCTTATATCAATCCTCTTTTTTCGGAGGCATTCCCGAACTCTCTCTCAGGGCATTCTGTCATAAGCCTTTGTAAGATCCAGAAAAACCATCCATACCTCCTCCCCCGTTTCCCTTTCTCTTTCCATGAGCTGTCTTATTGAGAAAATCAAGTCCACGGTTGACCGTCCACTTCTAAACGATTTACAGGGGGGCTTGTTAAAAGAAAATGGGGTCGGCTTGCAATCGGTGTCGGCTAGCAATTGAGCAAATACGGTATTTGGAATGGAAATCACTTAGTTGGAATGGACAAAAGTTGCAGCTGCTTGAATTAGAGTTGAAGTAAGGGGTCAAGGGGTTAGGACCTACGTGTACAAAAATATATGTGTGCACATTCTGTTCGAACTAATTGCCGTCGTCAGTAGCAATTTGTTAATGCCGTAATGTTTTCCCGATTGTACATATTTGGTTATATTTAACATATTATAATTTTTTAGTTATAATTTCTTTTTTTTAGTTTTGAACTAGATACATTGTGGCTGTGCTGTGTCTTAAACGTTTGTTTTTTATTAATTCTCCATTTCTCCGTTATTTTACCAATTATAATCCCGCTTGACTTTGGAATGAAACAGTTCCGATATAAAAATCTTTATTGAATAATAACTTTTCTCGCAGGGAAAACATTCATCAACTTTAAAACGCCATGCTGAGCGATTTCATAGAGATGCGTACAGGGATTTTTTACAGAAATTGGAAACCGCAAGAATTTCTTCTCACCACATCAACTACCCAAGTTGCATGCGAACGCACTTTTTCAATTTTGAAGTATGTAAAAAAACAGACTGCTAAACACTATATCACAGGAGCATTTGGAAGCATTTATGCTTGGGGTTGGGGGGGAGGAGGGATCACAAAACAAACACAAGTTTGCTGCTGGGAGTAAGGTTCTAATCAAGAACCTCAAACGATGTGACAGGAAGAGTGGATGGTCTCTTCTTCCTTGGTTAAGACCTAACGTCATGGAGTGAATTTTTTAAAACTCACGCCTTGTAAAAAATGAAACAGGCCAAACTCTAAAAAAGCGACACAATATTTATAACTTAAAATTGTATTGCGAGAAAGATGCCCTCCCTATTAAAGACGACGTAGCAAAGATGTCAAATGGTGCATCAGTTGGAGCGGGTAGCAGTGCAGTACGACACGAAGTTGAGTTTATATGTGAAGAAAAACGACAACTTGCCTTCAATCCTGTCACCCGCGAATGGCAAGAATATATGTGTATTACGTTGGGTCTGCGGTTAGACAACTACCACAAATCAATGTCAGTAAAGGAGCTTAAACCACCCAAAAAGACTGTTAAGGTTAAAGGAGATGGAAATTGCTGGTACCGGGCGATCTCGTTTTGGATAACCGTACGTGAATCACACCACGCCTTACTACGACACAAAATTTGTAGTCATATGGCCAAACTCAGGGGAAAAGTGGATCCCTATGCGGACAAAGATAATAATCTACTTCATAGCAACATGTACAGCAACGGTGTGTGGACAACCGACGTCGAAGTAAAGGCAACCGCATCTCTACTGCATACGAACATATGCATATACAATCGTTATGGGGAAGGGTTGTTCGGTGGACACGGTTTTGACACAAAGCTCTCACAACTTCACAAGACGAGAACAAAGTATGGGAGTCTACATTTCTAATACTTGCGGCTCTCATTACGAAGTTGTTAAGGACGTCGAGAAATAAACCACCCAAAACCCTTCAGGGGTGAGAAAAATCAGGGTTTTTGTGAAATAAAAAAAAACAGCCACTTTTTGGGGGGTTTTGGAGTTTTGGGGGGATTTTGGGTTTATTTTTTTGGGGGGAATTTAAAGAGTAAATGTGCAGGCCTACAAAAAAATTCCTTTGTTTATTTTGCACTTTTTCTTTTGGTAATGTGTATTGTTCTATCTATTTATTATTTATTTACAATTAATTATTATTTCTTTATTTCTTTAGACCTACAATAGATAACATATTTCCAACTTTTTGAAAAATATTATTGCTCTTTTATTAGTGACCTAGTTAGCATTTTTTAGAGGTCGGGGCACCTCGGCAAGCACTTGAATTCGCATAATATATAAGGCCCCATAAGATGTTCAGTTTTAATTTCATGATCATTATCTTGAAATATTTATTACGTGGCAGACCTATGTATAGCCCCTACTATGTATGATATGCATTTATTTATCTAACTAACGTAACTAACTTAAACTAATAATCAACCTGTGTTTCTTGAACTACTATAAGCAAAATATTGAAGAAATGATTAATCTGAATCTATTAGTGTGTTTTAGTATTTAAAAAAAAAACACTATGTACCAGGTTTTTTCAAGTGGGTTTTTGGTTGAAAAACCCGCCGGGGTTTATTGGGCTGGGCAAAAATTCTCAACCCTGATACCCTCATGGCGTAACAATACGTTGCATGTACGTATGTAAGTGTAATGAAATCTTGTTGTGGTAATGTGAGTCCAGTCCCTGATTACTATCTTATCTTTGATGACTGGGTCCGCAAACCATCTGAGGAAATTTTTGCGGTCGCAAAAGCAACCCCATCACTTGTAAGGAGCTAGGTATGGACCCTGTGCCAAGAAACATACAAGGAAGCAATTCGAGTCCGAACTATACAAGTTTCAGACAAAAATTGGGATGTGGCATTAACGAAATTATTCCCATCTTTGCCGGAAAAAAATTACTTTTAAAAGCGATCGATTTCTTATCCACAATCTGTTGAAACCTTTGGACAAAAGACAAATCAAGAATTTACAAGAGCAACTGGCAAAATCGTCACTATGCTCTAGACTAATGAGTATCGGGAAAAATTCGCAGAGTTGCACCAATGTACTTGCCTATGGAGTCTTACATGACTTACAGTTTTCGGTCATTACATTGGACATACCTAAGTACCAAAGCAGTATCGAGATAACGTATCAAACTTTTGTACGAAAGGAAATAACTTAAGCAAATAATACACTGCCAAGTGAAGCATGCCAAATGTGAGTAGTTATCTTGGCACCTTGGGTCCTTTTTCGAGGGTTGTAAAAATTGCAGGTTTTTTCCTGTTTTGGGGTAGGGGGAGTTTCCCCACCCCACCCCTCCCTTCATCCTCACCCTCCACCCCCCTTCCAAAAATGCAAGAAGTTTGCATATGTAATTTAGGCATCCCCACCCACATCTCCCAAGATCCACACAAGAGTGGGGCTAATGTAACCTAATTACCCCTTGACGTATTTAACATAATGGGGACGGAATCATTTTATTTTATAAGCTGTGGAATATCGCATCCTTCCTCGTCAACGTGTGGGCACTGACTGGTAGGTTCTTGCAAATGTTGGCTATGGCCTCCTCCTCCAGAAGAAAGCAGCGCCGTGATTGGCTGACAAGTATGAACCCCCGCCTCCCAACCCCGCAATCTCGGCCTTGGGTCAATTACGTCCATCAACCAACTCGTAGCGCGACGCGTCGTGGGACCCCCCGGTTGGGTTGCTCAGCAAACATTCTTACCAGGACACAATAGCCAATGCTCTACATGGCCTACCACTCAGCAATTACCTATAAATCAACAGCTGCCTATGTTACTTTCGCCACATACTGTATGTGGAATGCTTTTAGTTAACATTATAGGTATCAATGTATTTTGAAAATATTTGCCCCTTCTGAGTTTTAAATGCCCAAGTAAATTCCTACAAACTGCTTAAAACTTCCCATGTCGAAACATAAATTTATAGCCTACAAGCTCTGCATCATTTCAGTCAAGGAATGTTTTTACTGCTACTAGGTCTCCCACGTTTTTAGTTTTTCGAAGCATCAATCTTGTTTCAACATATTTATTTGGGCCAAGCGCATTTTGTTTGCAAATAAGAAGAGAAAACTATTCCTACCATAAAAATGTAAATAGCCATTACTGAGTAACAAGTTTATTGCCTTTTAGAAAGTGTACATTTTATTATGCCAGGGGTCTCTTTAGTAAGTGCTCTATTCATTGGGGGGTTGCATTGTTGCTCCCATACATACCTACATGTTTTCTTGTTTTGATTTTGGGTTAAAATATGTGGATTCATTATGTCCAGTAGAAGGTAAGGCGATTTCACATTCCTGACATCAACAGCGATGAACACTTCACTCTCAAAACATAATAGTGTATGACTAATACTAGTATCTTGTTTTGAGTTTCTTACATTTATCACTGTCGGACAAACAGAAGAATATGGGGATTCAGTACAATGTAAGACTTCACATTCCAGACACTGCACAAATAAGATTAAGGGCTAATTGAAGCATCTTGTTGGAGTTTCTCACATTCATCACTGTCCACATAAATTTTTCAGATTCCAATAATACAATTGAAGTATTGTGCCCTATGGAAACAGGGACCCAACTTTCATCGGGTGTATTACAAGATTTTTCATGTCCAAACTTGTCGGTTGGTGTCCTTAGGCAAAACACAGGTGGAGGGGGTGTAGCATCATATTCAAACTTCTTGACCGTTGTTGCTTTGGGGGTATTTCAAAAAGAGGGGGTAGGGGGAGTGTATTGCGCCCCTATAAAACCTTAGCACTCTGTTGAAAATTTATCAGTCATCTGGAAGAAGCTATCTACATGTGATCTTGTGCGAACTTGTGCATTGCGAGTGTGGACGAGTGCTGTCGTGTGTTGCTACGTGTTGTTAGGACAGTGAGTGTGTATTATATTATTTTAAAGTGCAGTGTTTTTACGTTTTAATATTTTTTAAATTATAACATGGATATGCCAGTGATAGACGTGGATGAAACTATTGATGGGGATGTGCAAAGTGACTATAACATTGTAAATAATATTCTATCGTCTTCACAATTAATTTCAATTATCGACACAGGTGATTTGTTACCAAACGAAAACCTGGACTTGAACATTATTTTCAACAATTTAAGCGGTGTACAAAGTGAAAATGATAGTGACATTGTAAATACTTTTAATATAAGTGATTTATTGGACAATCTTAGCCAAGCAACTTCATCACAAACAGAAGCTATTCTAGGTGATTTAGTTAACAAAGCGTGTGAGGAACACAACATTGAAACAGAGCCGCAGGGGTAAGTCAATATTTCTGTTAATTTTAGTTGTTATTCCTACAACGTATTTTTCCCCAAAATCGAAAATATAATATTCATTTAATATTTTAATTATTGAAGAGTACTGTTTTTAAATTTTTATAAAATATATTTGTCAATTATTTACATATATTTAATTATTTTAATTTTTTACTGAATACCTCTTCAAGTATCATAAGGCTTCCAGTTATTTTTTAAATAATGGATTGCAGTGTGGTATTTGTAGTCAGATAGCGTGTAGATTATAAAAATGTAATATTCTATAATTTCCCAACAAATTTAATAATTTGAATTTAACCTGAGGGATTTTGAAAACCATTTAGTAGTTACCTTGAATATAAATATAATATTCAACCAATATTCAAATTATTGAAGAGTACTATCATTTTTATTTTTAGTATCATTTTATTTAAATACATTTTATTTTTTTAAATATTTTTACTGAATACCTCTTCAAGTATCATGAGGCTTCCAGTTATTTGTTTAATAATAAATTGCAGTGTGGTATGTAGTAAGACAGTGTGAAGATTTTAATAAGTAATTATTCTATGATTCCAAAAAAAGTTTAATAATTTGAATTTAACCTTTAGGGATTTTGAAAACCATCTAAAAAAGTATAACGCTGTACAATCAGAATAAGTTTATTTTTATTTTTATTATAGCGAACAAGAAGGAGGAGGCACCCTCACCAATGTAGCTCCAGTTCCTGATGTAGAAACACCAAGGCCGAGATATGGCAGACTGTCCCTAAAAAATTACAAGCGACGACAGAACCAACATCAACGGTAAATCAATATTATATTACACAATTTACAAATTAGATATATCATCATGTAACAACAAAAGGTTATTTTTTCAAAAACTTTCTTTTTGCTGAAATTAAAATTAGAGAAAATGTAATGCTATTTGCATGTTTGCAAGTCACTATCACTCAACAACAATCAGAAAAAACTTTTATTTTCATTTTTAAAATTGCAGAGAACAAGAAGGAGTTAACCTGGCCTCTGGAGCAGCACCAGTCATCGCCGACGTAGCACCAGTCATTGCTGACGTAGCCACAGCTAAACCAAGATATGGAAGACTGTCACTAAAAAATTACAAGCGTCCACATCCAGACCAATATTTAGGGTACGTTGATAATTAATTCTAAAAATATTTGTCGTACAATTTATGGATTAGATAATATTATCATTTCACAATTAGAAGTGTGTTTTAAAAATTATAATTTATTCCTGTATTTCTAAGTAAAAGAAAATGCAAGATGCTTGTCATTTGTCACGAATTAAAACATGTCACTTCATTATTTAAAATATAAGTAAAGTTATAAGGAAATTTTATCATTATTATTATTGAATGATAGCAACTGTCAAAAAAAGTGTGCCCTGACTAGGGATCGAACCTAGAACCTCTGTCTCAATACGCCATCGCTCTACCAATTGAGCTATCGGGACACAGAACACATTTTCACTAATTTGCTATTTGTTGACATTCATAATAATATGAATTATTATTATTATTATTATTATTATTATTATTATTATTATTATTATTATTATTATTATTATTATTATTATTATTATTATTATTATTTCAGTGATCAAAAGAAAGTGGCACACACCAGTAACCAGTCCCTGAATGATGGAGCCGTCGCTTTAACTCCGACAGCGCAGCCGCAACCCCTGCCTCCACAGCAACCATCAGACCTTCCACGACAACAAGATGACATTGACAGCCGTGGCTTCAAACTTATAAGTTCTTCGTCTGCATCAAACCGTAAGTTCCGCCATGCGCGTTATAATCACGATATTCTACTGGACACTGTGCCACACGGGCGTGATCCCCTGCAATGGTTACAGGAAACTTTTCAGAACGTGCTTAATAGTTTAAATAAGGATCTTAATATTAAGAACACGGATAAAGTGGGTCTGAAAATAACAAGTGATTCCTCGCCAGACAAACCAGTATGGATTTCTTTACGCAACGCAGATCAACTAGATTCTGAAGTCATTTTAAGTTCCTTGGAGAAAGTGGCTCAAAGTAATGCGGATTTTGTAACTGGTAAATTGACTGTTACACTGACACATGTTGACATGCCCCTTGGAAACGGGCGGAGAGCAGTGGCAAAATATGTCACTGATGAAGAATTTGCTAGATCAAAAAAATCTATAATTGTCATCAAAAATAAAGATAAGCTGTGCTTGCCCCGTGGACTTGTAGTTGGTATAAGTCTGCATGAAGGAAGCCCTCAAGAAAAGGTGAGCTTGAGAAAAAAGCTTAAGCCTCAAACTTTAAAAGCCCTTGAATTATGCAAAGCAGCTAATGTGGACATGAGACATGGTGGGGGTTTGGAGCAAATTCGTAAATTCCAAGAGTACCTAACAAACTACCAAATATCAGTCTTCACAGACCGTAAAGGTCATAACATAGTTTTTCAAGGTCCTTTTGGAACAGATGACCGACTACGAAAGAACATAGACCTGTTTTTGCATGACAACCATTATGATGTTATTACCAGTGTAACTGGTGCCTTTGATTATACATACTATTGTCGGCCCTGTCGTATTGGATCAAACAACAAAGGAGGGCACACTTGCCCTGGCTTATGTTCACAGTGCCATCATATGCCACCATGTTCTCAATATGCACAGCCTGTAAAATGCCACAGCTGTTTGCGAACATTCAATGGTGACAAATGTTTTCTCCAGCACTTAAAGCCGCTGTTTTCAAATAGCAGAACAGTGTGTGACGTTTATAAGATTTGCAAGAAATGCTTCAAATTTTGCAATTTTCGCGTAAGAACTGACCAACACAAATGCGGAGAAGTCTACTGCCATCTGTGCAAAAAGTATTGTCCAGCTAATCATCTTTGCTACATGCAGAAAATTAAACCAAAGAAGAGGAAAGCTGACGGCAACACAATGTTTGTCTTTTATGATCTAGAGGCAACACAGTCAACATTATTAAAGCCCAATTATTTTGAGCATGTGCCTAATCTTGTTGTATCGCAACAATGTTGCCTGAAATGTTTGGCTAGTCCGATTGAAGAAGTTTGCAATGCTTGCTCGCCGGGAGATGCACGGCACCAAGTTTTTGAGGGGGAGAACCCAGTCGAGCAATTCATTGCCCACATACGCCAAAGAAGACCCAAAGTGCAAGATGTTGTTGCTATTGCACACAACATGAAGGGTTATGATGGGCACTTTGTTCTTAGGCATCTTGTAGAAAACTTGACTGGTCACCAGAACTAATTAAAAATGGTGCAAAAATTTTATCAATGACTTGTGACGACATCTCATTCAAGGATTCGTTAAATTTTTTGCCCATGCCACTAAAAAGTTTTCCAAAGACATTTAACTTAGAAGATATCAAGAAAGGCCATTTCCCACATTTCTTTAACAAAGAAGAAAATTTTGATTACATAGGTGAAATGCCTGATACAAAGTTTTATGGAGCTGACGAGATGTCCACAAAAGAACGGGAAGAGTTTATGGCGTGGCATACAGAAAAAGTGAATCAAAAATCGGTGTTTGACTTTAGAAAAGAACTAGTTGATTATTGTAATGATGATGTGTCCATACTGCGTTCATCCTGCCTATCTTTTAGAAACTCTTTTTTGGAAGAAAACAACATTGACCCCTTCTGGCAATCAGTCACTATAGCTGGTGCTTGCATGAAAGTTTTTCAGCAAAACTTTTTGCAGCCCAACACAATTGCTCTCATACCACCCCGTGGCTACAGATGTGCCGACCGTCAATCCTTTGCAGCATTGTGTTGGCTAAGATGGGTGGCACACAATGAAGCAAAAAACCTTCAAACCTCCGAGACTGGCCGTGAAGTCAAATTACTTGGGCAGTACAAAGTTGATGGCTATTTTGAGTCTCCTAATGAGAAAATTGTGTATGAGTTCCAAGGGTGTTATTTCCATGGATGTAAACAGTGCTTTCCACAGCAAGATACAGCCTTAAACAAAGACACTCGTGAGACGATGGGTAATCGCAATGAAGCCACTCGCCATAAAGTTGAAACCCTTCGTGCCGCAGGCTACAAAGTCATTGAAATGTGGGAGTGCCAATTCAATGCTATGAAAGAAAGAAATCCACAGCTTAAAAAGTTTCTGGCAGAGCATCCACGAAGGCACGAAGAGCCATTAAATCCACGCCATGCTTTTTACGGGGGCCGTACAAACTGTACGAAAACATATTACAAAGTAAAGCCTGGTGAGAAGATTCAATACTTTGATGTTTGTTCGTTATATCCAGCAACAAATAAGTATGGAAAATATCCAATCGGACATCCAACAATATTTGTAAAGGATGAATATAAAAAGCTTATAGGAGATGATATGAACAACATCAATATGGTCGAGGGGGTAATTAAATGTACAATTCTACCCCCTCAAAACCTGTACCATCCGGTTTTACCTCAAAAAGTAAACAATAAACTTCTCTTTATGCTCTGCCAGGAGTGTGGCGAAAATTCAGTTACAACAGAGTGTCCACACAAAGATGCAGACCGCAGAGCAATAACTGGGACGTGGATCGCAGATGAAGTCAAGACGGCCTTGCGATTAGGGTATAAAATCACCCAGATTCACGAGATTTGGCAATTCAAGACTGTACAATATGACCCTACCACAAAAGCAGGAGGACTCTTTGTATTATATGTAAATAAATTTTTAAAACTTAAGGCAGAAGCAAGTGGTTGGCCATCATGGTGTATTACAGCAGATGAAAAAGATGCGTATGTTAAGATGTTTGAAGAACGCGAGGGTGTGAAACTTGACTCTGCCAACATAAAGTCGAACCCTGGACTGCGTGCTTTGGCCAAATTAATGCTAAATTCTTTTTGGGGCAAATTTGGACAGAGAAATGACCTTACTAAGCACAAAATTGTCAACACCTACGAGGAAATGGTGGAAATCATTGGCAATCCTCGTAACGAAGTGACGAGTTGCGAGCCTTTGACGGAAGAGAAAATGTTTGTTACTTGGACAGAGAACACAGAAGATGCGACACCTTCAGCTCACACCAATGTAGTTATTGCTGCTGTAACAACAACATTAGCTCGCCTGAAATTGTACTCCTACCTTGAGATGCTTGGTGAAAGGATTTTGTACTTTGATACTGACAGTATCCTGTTTGTCAGTCGCCCTGGAGATATAGACCCACCTACGGGTGACTTCTTGGGTGACATGACTGATGAACTAGCCGAGTATGGGCAAGGATCCTACATCTCGGAATTTGTAAGTGGCGGACCGAAAAATTACAGTTACAGAGTACAATGTGGAGGCAAGGCTGATGTCATAAAAACTGTCTGCAAAGTACGCGGCATACGCCTTAATTACTCTGCAAGTAAAACTGTAAATTTTGATGCAATGAAAGACATGACATTGAATGGAGGTGCTCCTGTTAATGTACATATACCCCATCATATTGTGAGAGTGCCACAGTTTAAAATAGCTACATGTGCGCAAAACAAGATATACAGGACGGTAGTAACCAAAAGGCGTCTCATTGAAAACCATGATACATTGCCTTTTGGCTACAAGCGTCAACGCCTGGACTAAACTGACCAAGAGAAGTCACACCTTTACTTATCAATGTTTTTAATGTATATTTCTCTTTGTATAAATATGTAAATATAACGTTTTGTTTGAGAGCCCAAAAATACTTTGGAAAGTGAGGGCATGTTAATAAAGGGGTTTTTACACATGGAGTTACATCACCATGTTCCATGTTGACCTTTCCTCTAAACAACAAAAAGGACCCCATCGAATGACTGAAACTTTGACGTAGTGCGACGAATCGGACCCTTCCCTACTCATTTTACAAACCAAATTTGAAACTTTGCGCCAAAATAAAATTCAAAAATTCAAAAATATATTTTTAAAAATTCTCGGGGGTCGCCTATTATTCAAAATGCCTCGGTCTAACTCCAATCGGAGACACTGGTAGTAACAGTGGGATTAAAGTAAGGTCAGCAACAAATAAAATTCAAGACTAATTCAAAGTTAAATTCAAGCAACCAAAATGACACGATAAACAACAGAATAACAAACCTGTGAAGATGTTAGATCTGCACTGCCAAGGTCTCAGCTCAGTTGGTCTCGCACGGAATAGCAATTAAATCATACAGCTTAATGAACTAATGAATCAGGAAGAGGGGTTTCTCTATCTACCAAATGACAAGTATTAGGATTCCATTGAAATTAAGAGATATAATTGATATTAGGGTTATTCCAAAACAATTACAGGAAATACAATAGCCTGCCTGCCTAGATCAGATCTGACTCAGGTTAGATACCCCTATGGGTGAGTTCCCTTAAAAACCAAAATATTAGAATTAGTTAGTTGGCCAAAAACATTTAGGCAAGATATTATTTTAGATACTCATCGGTTATTGTGTACTCCAGTTCGCTGATTTGAAACAGTTCGGTTGCGATGCGATGGGGAGGGTTTGATGTGTCGTATGGAGGGTAAGTGTGACGATGATGATGATACATGTCGATGTCCTAGACTTCTGTGGCGTTGGAATAGACGGGCACAGGACTCGCTTCATGTCGTTGAATTGGTCAGCTACTTGCCGGCGTCGAGGTCCTTGGAACGCATCCCGGTCAGGTTTGTCGTGGTCGACAAACAACCTCGCATGGCACGAGATCCAGCATCATGAACACACTTGGGCTCTAACTATGAAGAATCCTTGTGGAAAGCCGTTCCATAGCCAAGGTCGAGAATCGATTTAATTGAATCCACGGACTAAGTCAACGCTTCATCCTATAAATTGCGATCTATCGATCACATGCAAAATGCAGAAGGTTCAACAACACTTTCGCGACACCTCTTCCCGGTACGGGCTCTCGCGACCGTGGAGTATCTGCGACTCTCCAACACCGTCTCCCCGACACGACTGTCCTGCCCAAAACTCCCTGCTCTCACAGATTCGCACTATGATGTCACTTTTACCCACAAGCCTCTCTGTTCGTAACTTTCATGTAGGGTGCACCTTACTTAAAACAAATACCCACACTATAGTCGGTTGACATGTTATCACTCTATTTTTGATGATATTTTAAAAGAACTATAGTGAAATCTGAACGTCCTATACATGACTTTGTTACAACTTGTGGCTGACTAAGCGTCGTAAAACTTATAGTTTATGTCTTCTTGTACGTGACAAAATAGTGTTTTAGAGCCGTCAGACTGGCGCTGACCGTTCAAGCCTAATTAAATCTCAATTGCTTTTCGACCATATTTGGGCCGGTGAGACCGAAATATTGCGAGGGCTCTCAAGGAAGTTATGAGTAATCATTAAATGACATTCTTATAATTTTAGTATTTGCCTCATTTAGGTACACTTGAAAACTGAATTAACTTATAATAGGCATATAAAATATAGAAAAAGATGGTGGTAAGTCGTTATGTTACAATGATCCCTCAAGTTTTTGTAGGCAATTGCACACAATTTACTTCAAAAACTTACTAGTTATATTGAAGGCACTGTTATCCATAAGTTACAAACATTGCATGAGTCACTTCATTGACTATTGACCATATATATGTTACTTGACCCCAAAACTTTAAATACTGTAGACCAATGGAACATTTTTTATTTAGATGTGTATATATATTTATTTATTAATATATGATTAGATTTAACATTCAAAATAAAAACCTACAAGTTCAAATACTCTTAGTGTGAATGCACTCTAACATGATCTTAGTATGAGCAGACTATAGACCTCAGCTTGCCTTGTTTACATTTTAGCTATGTGGAGTTCACGCACGTTTAACTTCCCTCCCATAACTCTCGGCTGGTTGTATAGGTCGTGTTCTTTTACGATCTCTTACGCTCATAACCTTGTAACCTTGACACATTCGTCACATGTTATGTCCTCAACCGATCATGTTGTACTCAACGTTTTGTTTTAGCATTCGACTAAAAGATTTGATACATATACTATTCTATACAAAGACTTGATTAAAGGATAACCATAATAGGTAATAATTAATCAAGGTAAAATCTTGTCATTAGACATAAAAATATTATTTAAGTTATCATAATAGCAGGAAACTTATCTGAAAACAGTATCAGAATGATAAGCAATAATAGACATGCTTGTTCCTGTTCAAACTCTCACAAAAACATACACAAATCACCATAACTGCTAGTTAACTATACAGGACCACATTTTTTTAAAAAAACTGCATTACATTCCTTTCATCGGATTTTATTTTTATTTACTGTGTCAAACCACAAACTTGCTGATACTCCATAGATAATACGCCCTAGTACAAGAACGACGACTGACAGAAATACAATTAACAAATCAACCATGGGAGCCAATTGCATCTTATTGAACTGATCTCTATCAAATTCACCTATGCCAATTAAGTCCACTTTCCTTGACTCGCAACTAACATTCCTATCCCTCATACTATCCTCATAAAAGTTCATACTTCTCCACAAAATTTACCAAAAATAGATAATACGTCCAGCTACAAAAACGATGACCAACAAAAACACTAACAACAAATCAACCATGGGAGCCAATTGCATCTTATTGAACTGATCTCTGTCAAATTCACCTATGCCAATTAAGTCCACTTTCCTTGACTCGCAGCTAACATTCCTATCCCTCATACTATTCTCATAAAAGTTCATACTTCTCCACAAAATTTAACAAAAATAGATAATACGACCAGCTACAAAAACGATGACCAACAAAAACACTAACAACAAATCAACCATGGGAGCCAATTGCATCTTATTGAACTGATCTCTGTCAAATTCACCTATGCCAATTAAGTCCACTTTCCTTGACTCGCAGCTAACATTCCTATCCCTCATACGATTCTCATAAAAGTTCATACTTCTCCACAAAATTTAACAAAAATAGATAATACGACCAGCTACAAAAACGATGACCAACAAAAACACTAACAACAAATCAACCATGGGAGCCAATTGCATCTTATTGAACTGATCTCTATCAAATTCACCTATGCCAATTAAGTCCACTTTCCTTGACTCGCAACTAACATTCCTATCCCTCATACTATTCTCATAAAAGTTCATACTTTTCTACACTGGTTATGCAAATTACTTAGAATGAAATTTACTACTATTGGAATATTCTAATGCAGTTTTATTATCTCCCATTATTTAACCTTAGCATTGTATCTTCGATGAACGTACGTTTTGCTGTTTCTTTGCGTGGCCAACATTTCAATTACATCCAATATCCAATAATATCCCTTGTTCAAATACTTCATTTATCTTTGGACAATTCCTATTGCCAACGCCCTTAGGCACTTTCCTATATCCTTTTGCCTTCTACGGCACACAAATCTAACACATTGGATATCTTATTCAAATCTCGAAGTTTTTGTCTCTAGCTGCGTCCCCTGTTCGACTTACTTATCTCTGGTTTGTCTCGCTCTGTGACTCAACCTGCTCTAGGGTAGAGTATACGTTCGAGAACGGAAACCAATGCCCTTCATTTAAACGAACAACAATGCTACAAAATAAAACTAGAACGAACATCAATATTATTTATTTCATTACACGTACCTAATTGTACATCAATAACAGAAAACCAATCTGTAGCTTCCTTAGATTCCTACTGGTCAAACTTGACAATTACTATCTCATATGATCATTATGTATTCAAATATCTGCGTTACTGATTTACAAGCAATCAAATATTTTACAGCATACTGTTTCCATCTGGCTAGTGGCCTACGTGACACTTTGTGCAACCAGCACCAAAAACTCCGTGTTCCCTTCTTCAACCACAGTCGTAAAATAAGGTCATTACTTTTCACATGTCAAATTATTTTACAAGCCATAAAACATTTTATTACGGGTTTGTTCAAAACTTTCAATAAACCAAACTTTTTGTTTCCTTGTTACCCAAGCTAAGATATTATGAAATCCCAACTGTTCTCTTCCCGATAAATGAATCACTGAATACAATTGCCTACACATTCTTACCAATATCGAAACGATCCCCACCTTCAATCAAAGTCCTCGACGTATTCAGAGTAGCTCACTGGCTCAAACTCCAAAATTACTTACATGGTAGATTCATTTCACTACTCATGTGAACTCAACGGCTCTCTCGGCCCAAATCGCTCGCATCTCTTGTCATGCTAAGCCCCAATTACAAAAATTATTCATCCCTCTGATTCGGCAATGCTGAATGGTTTCGATATCAACTTAAATGCTTCAGAAATTCTAACACCAATCCGCCAATTTATCTGGAATACACCTTTGATTCATAACACACAACTTCTTTTCTATCCCTCCACTCCTAACTACGTGCAATTGCACAGCTGTTGTCAGATGACAGGACATCGCCACTCCCAGTGCTTTCATTCTAACTTTGATCTGCCTAGACCAGCACAGCTTTGCTCTTCGTACGTCTTTCATCTTGACCCTTGCCCTTTTTCGGTCCCCTCTTAAACCAAACACCAACACCTTACGAGTGCGTACGACCTTCGCTCGTAAACTATATCGCTCCCCAGGACGCCAGTCAACTTTCTCACGTGGACTCCCATTACTCCCAGCAATAACATCTACTATTGTTACGTTATCATTTTCATATTTCGCATCGGCGGTAATTATTTCGCCCTCGTCATTAGACTCCTCGGTATTTTCACCAAACTCCTTACTCACATGAATTTCTTCATTAACATCATGTTTTTCATTAACATTATGCTCTTTATTAGCATCATGCTCTTCATTAACATCACGCTCGTTATTAGTATTGCAAAGCTCTTGATTAATCTTCTCTTTATGTTCTACACAAAGCACTTTATTAATCTTCTCTTCACAAATAATTTCCTTCTTATCAACAGCACCTGCTATCCGAGCAGCTGTCATCTCAGCCCGACACTCAGCCCTTTTTTCTCCCGTAGCATCTAACTTTACGTTTACCTCTGCATTCATAGCATCTAACTTTGCGCTTATCTTTGCGTTCATTGTGCTTGCCTCTGCTTTTATAGCATCTAACTTAGCGTTTACCTCTGCATACCTTGCTCTTGCCTCTGCGTTCATATGGATAAGATATTGCATAATATTCTGACAGGCTTGGGTGGTCATGGTTCCCGGCTTCGATTCCGCCTCACTTCTACTGTCTGAACGTAGTTCCGTCTGTTTCTCCTCCTCTACGACCCTTGGTTCAACTAATGGCTCGGTATCTTCGTACCCTGTCAATAGCGGTGTCTCGACTGCACTACTCTCACTAATAACGCCCCCCTGCATCGTGACTACCCTGTCTGCTGACTGTACTAACACCTCGGCCAAGTTCTGCGCCATCAACTCGACTAACCCGGACTCGTCCTGACCTACCAAACTGCTCCCTGCTGACCCACTATCTTCTGCTGAACAGACTATCTCCTCAACCGAAGACATAGTGGCAATGATCACAAACTCCTGCTTCAAATACAAAAGACACAACAAACCCTAGCAAAACACCTAAAAACTGAAAATGTCAATTATAAACACTGACCTTTACTGACCACTGTTCCCTACCGACTCATAATCCCGGTCGTTTGGTCAAATTCGAGAGCCCTTAGTTGGGAGCCAATTGCGACGAATCGGACCCTTCCCTACTCATTTTACAAACCAAATTTGAAACTTTGCGCCAAAATAAAATTCAAAAATTCAATAATATCTTTTTAAAAATTCTCGGGGGTTGCCTATTATTCAAAATGCCTCGGTCTAACTCCAATCGGAGACACTGGTAGTAACAGTGGGATTAAAGTAAGGTCAGCAACAAATAAAATTCAAGACTAATTCAAAGTTAAATTCAAGCAACCAAAATGACACAATAAACAACAGAATAACAAACCTGTGAAGATGTTAGATCTGCACTGCCAAGGTCTCAGCTCAGTTGGTCTCGCACGGAATAGCAATTAAATCATACAGCTTAATGAACTAATGAATCAGGAAGAGGGGTTTCTCTATCTACCAAATGACAAGTATTAGGATTCCATTGAAATTAAGAGATATAATTGATATTAGGGTTATTCCAAAACAATTACAGGAAATACGATAGCCTGCCTGCCTAGATCAGATCTGACTCAGGTTAGATACCCCTATGGGTGAGTTCCCTTAAAAACCAAAATATTAGAATTAGTTAGTTGGCCAAAAACATTTAGGCAAGATATTATTTTAGATACTCATCGGTTATTGTGTACTCCAGTTCGCTGATTTGAAACAGTTCGGTTGCGATGCGATGGGGAGGGTTTGATGTGTCGTATGGAGGGTAAGTGTGACGATGATGATGATACATGTCGATGTCCTAGACTTCTGTGGCGTTGGAATAGACGGGCACAGGACTCGCTTCATGTCGTTGAATTGGTCAGCTACTTGCCGGCGTCGAGGTCCTTGGAACGCATCCCGGTCAGGTTTGTCGTGGTCGACAAACAACCTCGCATGGCACGAGATCCAGCATCATGAACACACTTGGGCTCTAACTATGAAGAATCCTTGTGGAAAGCCGTTCCATAGCCAAGGTCGAGAATCGATTTAATTGAATCCACGGACTAAGTCAACGCTTCATCCTATAAATTGCGATCTATCGATCACATGCAAAATGCAGAAGGTTCAACAACACTTTCGCGACACCTCTTCCCGGTACGGGCTCTCGCGACCGTGGAGTATCTGCGACTCTCCAACACCGTCTCCCCGACACGACTGTCCTGCCCAAAACTCCCTGCTCTCACAGATTCGCACTATGATGTCACTTTTACCCACGAGCCTCTCTGTTCGAAACTTTCATGTAGGGTGCACCTTACTTAAAACAAATACCCACACTATAGTCGGTTGACATGTTATCACTCTATTTTTGATGATATTTTAAAAGAACTATAGTGAAATCTGAACGTCCTATACATGACTTTGTTACAACTTGTGGCTGACTAAGCGTCGTAAAACTTATAGTTTATGTCTTCTTGTACGTGACAAAATAGTGTTTTAGAGCCGTCAGACTGGCGCTGACCGTTCAAGCCTAATTAAATCTCAATTGCTTTTCGACCATATTTGGGCCGGTGAGACCGAAATATTGCGAGGGCTCTCAAGGAAGTTATGAGTAATCATTAAATGACATTCTTATAATTTTAGTATTTGCCTCATTTAGGTACACTTGAATACTGAATTAACTTATAATAGGCATATAAAATATAGAAAAAGATGGTGGTAAGTCGTTATGTTACAGTAGTGATGGGGCTTTTCTAACGAATATCAGTCAGGTGATTAAAATGCTTTATAAGAAAGCACATTGACGACTCTCAAACAGTTAGTGCAATGGATCCAAAGTGGCAACATCCATTTACAGCATTAATTTGTGGTCCTACAGGATGTGGAAAATCACATTTTGTTACAAGATTTATTCATCATCTCCCGGCACTTGTGGACAAACCAATCACGGAAGTGGTGTGGTGTTATTCCGAATGGCAAGACCTCTATGAAACAAATAAAAATAATAAAGTACGTTTTCATCAAGGATTACCACAGCTTGAAGATTTTCCTCCTCATGAAGGTGCAAAACTAGTGATAATTGACGATATGATGCGTGAGGCTGATGAAAGAGTTGTGGACTTATTCACTAAGGGGTCTCATCATAGAAATTTGAGTATCATGTTTATTTCCCAAAACATGTTTCATCAAGGTAAAGGGCGCAGAGATATTTCTCTAAACTCTCACTACTTGGTATGTTTTAAAAATCCACGTGATCGTGCACAAATTAGTCACCTGTCTAGACAGGTTTATCCTGAAAATCCATTATTTGTAAGAGAGGCCTTTGAAGATGCTACATCTGCACCACATGGATACCTCTTATTTGACTTTAAACAATCGACACCAGACATTATGCGTTTTAGAACTTCAATATTTCCTGATGATAAGTCTTGCTACGTGTACCTACCAAAAAAATCTATAAAACATCATGCACCTTCTCATTCTCATTCATTTGAGCATCATGTCTAGCACAGTACTCAGCCATGGGGATTTGCTCCGTGCTCTTCATCGTGCAAGTCCACACATGCGCAAATCAATTATTAAAGCTGCTGATTGCGGACTTATAAAGTCTATCTGTGAATGTGCAGACAACACTTTAAAAGGACGTGTATCTCTAAACCACTCTCAGAAGAGAAAACTTTCTCGTCACAAGAGGTTGTTGAGGAAACTTGTGTGTCGAGGTGAAAATTGGAAAAGAAAAAAGAAGATTTTACAACAGAGTGGTGGTGCAATTCTGCCACTGCTACTTGCACCTCTTCTGAGTGGTATTCTTGGAAGTATCTTTAAATCATGAACCATACAAAGAAAATGTTACTCATAGACCCTGATACACTGGGAAGGATTCAACATCGTGCAGAAAATCCTGTCAATAATACCATATCTTCACTTGATCAAGAAATGGAACGTATACTTAAGCTAAAAAATGTCACAGATGATGAAAAGTGGTTACAGTATAAACAAGTACTCTCACGGTTTTTACACTTTACAAGTGAGTTGCGTAACCCCATCGCACTCCCAATAATAAGTGAAAAAGAACAAGTGAAAAATGAACCCGGTGTTAAAAATGAGAAGGATGAAGTAGAAGATAAAGTCAAAGATGTTATAAAAATTCAAACACTGAGATCTCTTCCAAAGATGTACAAGAACATAGCAGATCTGCTGTATGATAGTCTGAATAGTGCAGAAATTATAAATTGGGATAAATTTGGAAGTGTAAGTGTTCGAGGTGCAAAGCTTCATGGCTCGTCCATTGTTGATCTCATCTCTGATGTAGTACGTAATAGAAGAGATACTGCTCCTCAGGGCTGGGAGGTGTTTGCACATGTTTTGGCAGAACTTAACATACCACAAGAATATATAGTTAATACACGACGTAAACAATTCATTCAGCAAGTACAAGCAAGCCGGAACACACCTTCAGCATCACCGTCAAAAACAGTTTCAGCAAAAAAGAATAAAACTCAACGTTTTCAGCCTTGGCAGCGTTTTAAATTCTAGAATGAAAGTCAAGACTCGTCAACTACTTTCTAAAATCTATAACGATCCCTCACACCCTGGCGGATTCTCAACTGCAGATGCTTTATGGAAAGCTATAGATAAAAGTATTCCAAAGAGTGATGTTATTAAATGGCTTCAGACTCAAGATGCATATACACTTCATCGCCCTTTAAGAAAGAAATTCCTACGCAATAGGTACATTGTCAACAACATTGATGATTTATGGCAAGCGGATCTCAATGATATGCAATCACTTCAGAAAAATAACGATGGCTACAAGTATTTACTCACAGTAATTGACGTATTTAGTAAATATGCATGGGCAATTCCTCTACGTAATAAAACAGGAGGTGAAGTCAAACGAGCATTTGAGAGTATTATATCACAAGATAAACGTAAACCACTTAACTTGCAAACCGACAAAGGAAAAGAGTTTATAAATAAACCATTCCAAGCATTTCTCAAAGAAAAACACATTAATTACTATCACAGTAACAATCCAGACATCAAGGCGAGTATTGTGGAACGCTTGAACAGGACTTTGAAAACAAGAATGTGGCGCTACTTTACATACTACAATATGTACCGGTATGTTGATGTATTGCCTCAACTTTTACATGCATATAATCATACCGTTCACAGATCTATAAAAATGGCTCCGGCTCAAGTCAACGAAACAAATATTTTGCAAGTTTGGAAAAATTTGAACAAGTCTCCTAAACAAAAACTGAACAAAGTGCCTAAATATCTAATTAAAAGTTATGTAAGAATCAGTAAGGAGAAAACTACTTTTGAAAAAGGGTTTGAAAAGAACTGGTCTGAAGAAATATTCCGCATAAAAAGCATTATTCCACGTACTCTTCCTGTATACATCATTGAAGACTTGCAAGGCGAAGAAATTGAAGGAACTTTTTATGAAGTGGAGTTGCAGCAAGTGATACTAAGAAAAGAACATATTCATAAAATAGATAAAATTGTTGATTCTATGGGAAAAGGTCTCAGAAAGAAAGTGCTTGTCAAGTGGAGAGGTTATCCATCAAAATTCAACTCGTGGCTACCTGCATCTCAAGTTATTCATTTAAAATGAGTGGGTTTTATGTTACTCTTCCTAGTAACAGCTCTATGCACACATTTGAAAACAATACAACTGCACATTTTATAACTCAGCTTAAAGATCCTGTAACTCTTTTTGGCGATTGGGAAGTAGCTCTTACAGAGTTTCACTATCCTCAAACATTATTAAATGTGTCTGAGGGACATAATAAAATCAGTATATCTATGAATGATAATAAAGAAGATGCTAACCAGGTAATCACCATAGAAACAGTGTATGTTAAACCAGGTTACTACAAAAATGTTGGTAATCTCTTGAGTGCAGTGAACAATGCTATTACCCCTACCAAATATTGGTGAATTCAAAGTTGATACAGTAACAGAGGGTGGTTATTTTGTGAAGTCTAAATTTGGTCATGATGCCAAAGTAATTTTTAGTCCAGAGCTTGCAAGTCAGCTGGGATATGAACCAGGTACTGACGTGGGTAATGACCCCCTTGCAAGACATGCTATGATGTTGGGAGTTGGAACCCCACACCATATATTTGTTTACTGTGATATCATTGAGCCTCAAATTGTAGGCGATACTGTTGCACCTCTGCTACGAATGGTAAATACACAACACACAGAACACAATTTTGGGGACGACAATTCCAAAGGATTTTTAACGCTGCATTACGTTCCTGTTCTCAAGCGTGAATTCAGCACAATTGAAATAGATTTAAGGAGCAGCACTGGTCTTTCAATGCCATTTCAATCTGGAACTTCAGCGGTGGTACTACATTTTCGTCGTCGCTCTCCGTGAAAAATTATTATTTACAAAATGAGGCAGAACGATTTGGATCATTACATAAAATACTATTCTGACCAAGCTGGAAGTGGAGTAAGTGTTTATAAAGGTTCAAGTTATCAGAAAGGTCATGGTATAGGCAGTTTCCTAGGTGGACTCTTTAGAGCTGCATTACCTCTATTGAAAAGCGGGGCAAGAGCTTTAGGGCATCAAGCATTGACATCAGGTGCAAGCATACTTGGTGATGTAGCACAGAATAAAAATGTCAAGGAATCATTCAAAACCAGACTTCAAGAAGCAGGTCTCAACTTGAAGCGGAAGGCAACTGAAAAACTTGACCGCATGTCTGGCTCTGGTCTTAAAAGAGCTAAACATCGCCATCGACTTCATTCAGTGTCTGTCTCTCGTAGCAAGAGGACCTCAAAAAATAAGCTGAAGAGAAAAGTTAAAGGAGTTTCTGTGAAAGATATATTTTCTTAATCATGTCGTTTCTGCACTCTCATTCCTGTGAATCTGTAAAGTCAGAACTTGACTTATTTGGTCTTCCAGTCACTCAAACAAGTATTGAACGAGGTGAGTGGGTTTTCTTTGAGCCTGTCACAGCACTTAATGACTCTGCACCCCTGGAGTTTGTTGTCAGTGGTCAAGGAGAAGACTACATTGATTTGGCACAAACACTTTTTCTTGTAAATGCAAAAATTACCAAGGAAGATGGTACAGCTTTGGCGGCTGCTGCTACTGTAGGGCCTGTCAACAATTGGCTACACTCAATGTTTAGTCAGGTTGATGTATTTTTAAATGGTAAACTAATTTCTGCTACATCACAGACATATGCATACAGAGCATACATTGAGACCCAATTGAATTATGATACACCAGCTAAATCTTCACAATTAACTTCACGCCTTTATTACAAAGATACTTCTGGTAAAATGGATGATTTTGATAATAATGCAGGACTGAAGAAACGCATGAATTTTACCAAAGGCAGTGCTACGGTAGAACTTATGGGAAATATTCACCATGATTTATTTAATCAAGACCGCTTTCTATTGAATGGTGTTGAAATGCGTATAAAATTTATGAAGACTAAAGACGCATTCAATCTCATGTCAAAAGATGGTACTGCTGTGAAAACCAAGATAATGAGTGCTCAGTTACTTGTACGGAAAGTCCGAGTTAATTCGTCAGTATTACTTGCACACAATCATACACTTCAAAAGACTCATGCAAAATACCCAATCACCCGTGTAGACTTGAAAACTATGACTATTCCTTCGGGTGTACAAAGTAAAACACTTGATAATATTTTTATGGGTCAATTACCTAAGCGAGTAATTCTTGGTTTTGTATCAAATGCAGCCTTGAATGGAAATTTTAAGAAGAATCCCTTTGA
This sequence comes from Sweltsa coloradensis, assembly GCA_024449915.1. Lineage (NCBI taxonomy): Eukaryota > Metazoa > Arthropoda > Insecta > Plecoptera > Chloroperlidae > Sweltsa > Sweltsa coloradensis. The sequence goes on from JAMZAV010005053.1 coordinate 46,307, forward strand.
TTTTCAACATTTCAATTGCAATCATATTGCACTCTATGCTGATGGCCAGCACTTTCCTTCAAAACCACTACAACCAAATTTTGATACCAGTCAGTACATGCCAGCATATCATAGTTTGTTTTCCGGCACAGCAATACATTTTCAAGATGAAGGTAATGGCATCACCAGAGAAGATTACCCCCATGGCTATTGCCTAATGGCTTTTGATCTTACGCCTGATTTATCAGCTAGTGCTGATCATTGGTGCGTGCAACGTAATGGAAGTCTTCGTGTAGAAGTAAAATTCAAGGAGTCTCTAACTGAAGCCGTGGATTGTGTTATCTACGCAGAATTTGACAATTTGCTTGAGATCGACCAGCATCGAAATGTAATTGTGGACTACAACAACTAAAAGGCCATGTGCACAAGAGGTTTGGCTCAGTCTTCTTTGAGCAGTCATCATGAGTGCCACGATTGATTTTCAAGCCTTCACTACGGGTCAAGGAGAATTTATCATTAAAGAACTAGCTATTCTTTGCCATCAAACCTTAAAAGTTCAACACTGGATATTCAAACCACCTTATGAAGAGAGTTTTATGGAGAGTGCATCAAGACAAGTAAAACATTGGCTGGAGAATAATCATCATGGTCTCAAGTGGTCTAGTGGTGTCACTGAATATGCAACATTGAAGAATATTCTACTCATGGCCACCATACCCTTCAATACTATTTTTGTCAAAGGAAAAGAAAAAGCTCTCCATCTTGATAGACTTCTTGAACGTCACATTGTTGATTTACAAGAATTGGGATGCCCAAGTCTAAAACACTTGCCATATTTACAATTCTACTGTGAACATCATAAAGAGACAAGAATGCAATGTGCATTACAGAACGTGTTTCGTCTTGCTCAATGGTGCTTCGAAAATAATGACGTCACTGATATGAAGCAATTCACTGCCAGACTTAAAACATTTGAACAATTTCCAAATGTAAACGTAAAACCTGAAGATCTTGCTGCTACAGGATTCTACTACAGCCACAGGAATGATACAGTTGCATGTGTACAATGCAATGTGGAACTGGGTCAATGGCTCCCTACGGATATACCCAGTGAGGAACATAAGCGCTGGAGTCCTCGCTGCCCACTCATTACTGGCAAGGCTCTTACACCAGACGTTTGTGGAATATTTTGAGAAATATGTACGCTGTCGAACTTGAAGAAGCTCTCCTGAGTGATGTATATACTGCACCTCAGTTTGCTGGGATTTTTGCTGCAGACACATTACCAAGATTTGTATCTCGTCCATCTTTACTTATCGCCAATACAGACCCCAGGAAGAAACCCGGCACCCATTGGGTAGCATTCTACATTGACAAGTTTGGACGTGGTGAATATTTTGACAGTTATGGTCACCCACCCCTTGTGCAAGAACATCGGAGTTTTCTTAATCGCCAGTGCTCTTCATGGACTTATAATACAGTGGAACTTCAAAGCTATACTTCTCAAGTGTGTGGTGAATATTGTGTTTTGTATTTATCACATAAAGCTAGAGGTTTGTCTCTTCAAGACTTTTTATGGCATTATGGAAAAAATGCCCCTTCTAATGATAACTTTACTAAAATATCCTTCAAGAAAGTGTTTGGTAAATGTATAAAACCAAAACGCAAATTATGTTTTAATCAATGTTGTTGTTCACGTAAATCTTAGATTAATTAATTTGTATTGTTACATGGTGTATTGTTTCTTTTTAAGTTAAAATGATATAATACTCTTGCAAAATTAAATCTGTTATTTGTGTTCTTATATTATTGTACTTGTCCTTTTTTAAAAAAAAAAAAAAATACAAAATAATAAATAGTGAATGCTGTTATAAACCTAACTAAGCATTCTATGTAAAATTATTTACCCATCCAACTTCCTTTTTTGTCATTAAACCAGGTGTCATGGCGTCTAATAATTAATAATAGATGTTATGACATAACGGTTTATAATTATATGCAAAATATCATATGGTACTTGTTTGCTAGCTTTGCAAGTCTTGACAGGTATGGCGTCCTCGACTTCAAGTCTTAACTTGTCTGGGTGGCGTCAGCAGCTTTACTGTGCTACCGCTAGGAGCAGAGCCAGGCGTGTCAGGTTTGTATCAGTCTGCACCCAAGCTTCGCCGGAGACGGACGCTTACACACCATCATTCTCAACAATGGATTTCCACTTTGACTACGCTGCTGCTTCTACTGCTGTTGCTGCTCCTGCTGTTTCTGCTCCTGCTGTGAATACGTCTTACGAAGCCGATCATCTAAGAAAGTACGAACAGGTATTGCTAAAAAATGTGTTCTTCTTAAACGGGTGCCGCACAAAAATGTTGGTGACAGGACTTCACATGAAGGACTGCTTTACGCCCTATGTGCAAATCCTGGCGGCCAAGGGTGGAAGAGGAATTCAGCTTACTGCTCAAGGATGGAAGCAGCTTGTCCGTGAACTGGAGATACTGAATACCTACATCTTTAATGTTGGAGAAGATGCACGCAATACGCCTGATAAACAAGTTGCTGAATACACGTTATCTGTGTTCAATCATCATGGTAGTACAGTGGTTGTGCTTTCATCTAAACATGAAAATGTGTCAATGTACCTCGGTGAAGTGACGTGTCTTAATTTGGTTAAGTATTCTCAGATCGTTACTCACACTTTACTTGCTTCCGAAACCAATGGTGAGATAAATAAGTGGTATTTTTATTTCCTACTGCGAATTAAAAATAAGTACGATCAGAAAATGTCTGCAATTGAAGAAGGTTCGAGTGAAACAAGTGTAAACCTGCATGACGTGGTAAAGAACTATATTGAACGTCTTCGGCAAGAAGAACGTTTCATTACTCCAAATCTAGAAAAAATCGTGTATGAACTGGGTACTGACTTCATATATGGAGAAGTGGAACTAATAAACATGTCTCCTTTCATGCATAAACCCTATTATGAACCAAGTCTGTAAATGTGTAATCATGGTGAAATTTAATAAATGATGAGATATAACCCTAATTAAGTCTTGACTATTTTAATTTATTTACCCTAGGACTACCTTATCCTATATCCTTCACATGAACAATAATCTTAAATATTAATATTGAATGAGAGCAATTGTCATACAAAAAGAAAAAAGTGTGCCCCGAATGGGGATCGAACCCAGAACCTCTGACACGATGTGCCATTGCTCTACCACTTGAGCTATCGAGACACAGAATGTGCATTCAATAATTTGCTATTAGTTGTAACTGCTGACATCCATTATATGAAATAAGTCAAGTAGTACAGGGGGTTCTTACTCTTGTATGGCTTTTTGAGGGGTGGGGTAGGGGTGCCTATTTTACATATGCCCCTAGAACTTCTTGCATTTTGGAAGGGGTGGATCTTGGGGTTGGGTGGGGGTAGGGGTTTAGGGGGTGGAAGTGGGGGTCGGGAAGAGAGGTGTAGGGTGGGTGAGGGTGGGGGAAACTCCCCCTACCCCAAAACAGGAAAAAACCTGCAATTTTTACAACCCTCGAAAAAGGACCCAAGGTGCCAAGATAACTACTAATGTGACTAGGATATTGGGCGAATTCAATGTCCACACTAAAGACTTAGTCCAAGAAAAACTAGATGAATTTTCAGGAATAATTTTAATGACGTCACATCAAGACGCAGAAATGATTCCTGCAACGATTAAATCATTATTTTCTGACATGGACTCAAGCCACAAATAGTGTCCAAAATACCAACGATGATGTAAGAGCCACCTTCTTTAGCATTTTTTTTTTTTTAATTTTCGAAAGTCACGACCAGCAATGATCCTGATACAGATCACGGCAATTTGGAGTCCGCAAAGAGGCTTAAACTGATGCATGAAACCAAACCCACAACGGTTGAAAAAGCAAAGCTTGGTAATGCAATTTTGCAGTTGGCGACAAAGAATATTGGATATTGCTTAACGTCTCATATTTATGCAACTTGCCTAATCGAGACGAAGGGAGGGACGTAAGGGATGACGCGGGGGGACAAGGGGTGGACAGGCCTGTGCTGGTCAGAACCAGCCACAAGCGTATGGGGTGGGCAGGGATTCCCCCACGTCGTGGTCGTCTCCGTCTGTGTCATCCGTCCGTGTTGTTATTGTCGTCGCCGTCGGGGAGGTAGTCAAAGGGAAGGGGAAAGTCCCCGACGACGACCCAGAGCTCGCCATTAGTTTTAGGGAGAAAACTCCCTTAATTACGGGCAAAACTACGAGAAGGTTGCGAGTTGGAATTTGATGGCCCGAGCGTCAATTTTGATATCACAACATTGATCGAAATTTACTATGGTCTGGAGGGACTTTACAAACAATATGGAGGAGTTATCGAGCGAGACCCTAATTGAAGTCAGTTTTTAGGGGATAATGGCTATTTTCAATAGTTTCATGGTGTAATAGCTACAGATAACAACATGACAATCCAATCCAGGGGACATGTAAAGGGAGTGCACAACATTGTCAACCTAAAGAAATATTATTACCTAACTCCAGTGTAGGCATAGGGCTTGTATTTCACTGCGAGCAATATGCAGTATAGTATGCTGGGAATAATTTGTATCCATAATGTTGTGTTGATGGCAGATTTGTTGATTGATTGGATATTGCTTTCCGTCTCATATTTATGCAACTTGGCTAATCGAGATCGGGCAGGGGTTAGATGGCTAAGGCGTCTACCCGGAAAGTGGGAGACTCGGGTTCGAACCCCGATTGGGATGGATTTTTTAATTTCTGGATTGTATTAAATATTAACAATTCCACCTACGGGAGTGTTTCCCGACTATCCAAATCGAGAAAAAAAATCAACTCGTTGCGTACATAGTATCGAAAAGAATTTAAGAAGGTGATAAAATCAAAAAGTTCTGGATGCAGCGCGGAGGATGTTTATGAACCATTGCTGTGTGTGGTATTATCCTCTGCTGGATTTTTCACGAGATTAAGAAACGCCACGGACCGGCATCTCCAACATAGGCGAGCTAGGCCTAGGCCTAGGGCCAGGCCTAGTACGTGATGAAGGTGTTGACAATGAAGAGGATGACGATTTTCTGTTCGATGCCAGCATTCCTTTGGACAACGTAAATATACCTAGCACACTAATAATAGGTCTAGGCCTAGCTAAATTGTGTAGACGTAGGCCTATCTATTTATTTTATTTTTATTTTATTTTATTTTTATTTATTTATTTAACGTCTATCCTATTCAGTTATAAAAACTGATTTACAAAGGAGGACAACTAAATAAATCTAATTAGAAAGACTAGGCCCTAGCCTTGGCTTAACTTCAAATAAGTGAACACTTTTTTTAAGTTAAAATGTTTTGCTACATCTATTGATTATGAATTAAGTTTGTGTAATAAAGAAACCAACATTGCCGATTTATTGTAAAGCCTTTTTAAATCATTCACCAAATATTGAGAAGATAATTTTGATTCTTAATAGGTCATATTGTAAAAATGTTCAGTAATGCAGTTCACTATCTTCTTCATTTGGCTCAACATATGACATATCTTGATAATTGAAGCTGCAATGCTCGCGTTAATTTCAATTATATGGTCCTAACTAAATGTTTTTACATTACAGATTACTACCAATACTATCTTTTGAAAAAGGGCACAGATCAGTGTATGCTTTTGGGCAAAGTGTCTTAAAGTTAAAAAATACATTGGTGCACGAATTCAAGACATTAATAGATCGTTAACGCCAGCTTCCAAATCGACGTCTAAGTCGACGCCTTCAGCGACGAATTCAAAGACGACGCCTTCAACGATGAATTCCAAGTCGACGTCTTCAACGTCGAGTTCAAAGAAAACGCCTACAAAGTCGACGCCTACAAAGAAGACGCCTACAAAGTCGACTGAAAAGGTCAACGCCTTCAACGTTGACTGAAAAGGCCGACGCAACATATCTTTCAGATTAAAAGGTTACCGTCTTGGTGGTTAGTTGGCCTACTAGTGAGAGCTGTTAGCGGAAAAATATTGCAAATCCGGATACCAGCGCGAAATTTTGCATGGGGGTAGATAAAAATATCAGAATTAAAAATCCGCGGGAGGCAAGCGATATCCCACCCCCAATAACAGAGTGTTCAATCATTCAAATGACTATTTGTTTGTCTGAAGTGACAGTGTAATATCACAGCCCCAAAAATCGTTACAAATTGTATGAAAATACCACCTTGTACCATGTAACCATAGATACCAACGCATGTAACATGCTTATTATTGTTTTTCTTTAAACTAAAACTATTGAATTTTAATTTGATTTTTAATTGAATACATTCTTCCAGATAACCACCCATGAAAAAAACAAATGATTGAACACTCTTAGTTAAGTTAGTTAGTTAGTTATTAGGGTTTAAGGGCACACAACACTAAGGTTATTAGTGCCCGTATTCTCTTTTAGAGTGATGTGTAATTTTTTTAAATTCTATTATACAGCTTTGTTGATTTTAGATATTTAAAAACAATTGTTATATTCTCAGATTCATCAGATAAAATTTCTTTTAAATTAGGCTTTAGTTTAAAATTATTCCTCTCGTCCATGTGTTGGGGACATTCTACTAAAATGTGCTTAACAGTTAAAATCTCACCACACTGCTCACATAGGGGTGGATCTTTGCCTCTTAGAAGGTATCCTTGAGTGAGATGTGTGTGTCCAATGCGTAGACGGGTCAGAACTACCTCTTTGCATCGAGAAGAGCGCCTTGAAGAGATCCAGGGTGTTACATCGTCTTTTCAATTTTAAGGGATGAACTTGGGGTGAAAATATCGTTTGCCTCCCAACGGAATAGTAATTCTTATATTTATATCTACCACCATGCCTAATTTCATGCTGGTAAGTGTTGATAAAAAAAATCACTACTAGGGGTGGGGGTACAAAAAACATGAGAAATTAGGTTGATTGGATCGAAACATGCTTGAGCATAATATTATTGGATAATTTTAATAATAACAATGTATAGAACACGACCTAGTACCAATTCCAATTTTAAGGGATGATAGAGGGCATTAGGGGTGAAATATTGTTTACCTCCCAACGGAATAGTAATTCTTATAGTTTAATCTACCACCATGCCAAATTCCATGCTGGTAAGTGTTGATCAAAAACATCCCTACTAGGGGTGGGGGTAAAAAAAACATGAGAAATTAGGTTAATTGGATCGAAACATGCTTGAGCATAATATTATTGGATAATTTTAATAATAACAATGTATAGAATACAACCTAGTACCAATTCCAATTTTAAGGGATGATGGATGGCATTCGGGGTGAAATATCGTTTGCCTCCCAACGGAATAGTAATTCTTTTTTTTTATCTACCACCATGCCAAATTTCATGCTGGTAAGTGTTGATCAAAAAAATCACTACTAGGGGTGGGGGTAGAAAAAACATGAGAAATTAGGTTGATTGGATCAAAACATGCTTGAGCATAATATTATTGGATAATGTTAATAATTACAATGTATAGAATACGACCTAGTACCAATTCCAATTTTAAGGGATGATGGATTGATTGATTGCATATTGCTTAACGTCTCATAATTATGCAACTTGGCTAATCGAGACGAAGGGAGGGACGTAAGGGATGACGCGGGGGGACAAGGGGTGGACAGGCCTGTGCTGGTCAGAACCAACCACAAGCGTATGGGGAGGGCAGGGGTTCCCCCACGTCGTGGTCGTCTCCGTCTGTGTCATCATCCGTCCGTGTTGTCATTGTCGTTGCCGTCGGGGAGGTAGTCAAAGGGAAGGGGTGAAATATCGTTTGCCTCCCAACGGAATAGTAATTCTTATATTTTATCTACCACCATGCCAAATTCTATGCTGGTAAGTGTTGATAAAAAGGGAATGGGAAAGTCCCCGAAGACGACCCAGAGCTCGCCATTAGTTTCAGGGAGAAAAACTCGCTTAATCACGGGCCAAACCACGAGAAGGTTGCGAGTTGGAAGTCGGCGCCACGGGGCCCAAATAATGTAAACGCGCCTTTGACTGGGTTATATTTTTGTTGAAAAAAAAAATCTTCTTCACCAACACTCTAGGATTAGGCTTGTATTCATTACAAATAGAAAATTTTACTAAATAATCAGCGGCGAATGTAGTCGGTGCGACACATTGCAGAAGGGTGGCGGGGGGTAAAGTTTGCCCCCTAACCTAATACTCACATCCGCCCACTCCCTCCTCTTGCAATGCAGAACCCCAGTATCAACCTTGCATGGAGCATATTCAAACTTATAACTTTCTAATGTTTTGATTTTCAAATCTCATTATTCTTGCACTTGAAACACTTTTGATAAAATCCAATGATACACAATTCAAATTCAGCACTAATATTATGTGGTAAACATATTGTTTTGCATTTTTAAGTTTTAAAAAAACGTGTACAAGAAACCGGTACAATACACAGTCTCGGATTTACCATAGGTTTATAAGATAACACAAAATGCTTATTCCATACCCATCTCTATTCATGATTAATCATGCTATTTTTGTCTTGCCAAAAAAAAAAAAAATGAGACAGAGACCCAGAGTTATGCAAAGCACAGTGTAAGAACAGAATGTTGGTTTTAATATTGATAATATTTAATTTTTTATTTAATTTTGTTTGATTGGTGTCCTCTCTTTTCAGATACCCATTTTGCGGCGCCGACCATTGCTTTACAGACTCCGCCTCCATCCTTAAATCCATCCCCTTCTTGTTCCACACCTTGTTCCTCCTTCAGCAGCACCCCATCTCCAAGGCCCTCTAGCCTTGATTTCTTTGTAGTTGTCTTTGTAGTTTGTTTATTGTAACTATTGAAGATTCGGAGGCAGGTAGGGCTTTAGAGGGACATATGCATTCCTATTAATCCAATCCCTGTCTCGCCATCAACTTTTGAAATTGAGAACCACCCCAGCCTGGCTACCATTAAGAGAATAGCCAGGCTGGTGGTGAATAAGTTTCCCCAGAGTATGAATGCCTAAAAGAATGGTGTGCTAGGCAACCAGGTAAAAAATCGAATAGACACACTGATCAGAAAGAAGAATAACGCGACCAGGAACAATGGCGAGCACTGACCCGGTCACGAAGGGAGGTCGACCCTCGAAGAAGACCGGTATGACCAAACCTGACAATATGAATTAGACAACAATAAGTATTAGTTTATGGTATATAGTTAACTCTCAATAAGATATATTGAGAGATAAGATAAAGATTGTTTCAATATGCAAAGATTTAAATTAATTGAAAGAACAATAACAAACAGAAATGTTAGAACAGTAAAATAAAATATTATATAATGTTTATATGCATGTCAGCTAAAATGTGGAAAAAGTAGAGATAAGTGACTTTTTAGCAATACATTCCACATGTTCTCTTTAAAAATGCAAAATATTCCTAAATAACTTTTTTTTATCAAACATTGATTCAAATCGACAATGCACCAACAATTCAGAAGATGTCATAATATGCTACTTAGCATACTTCCATACATGCTAATAAAATTGCTCCCTAATAAATATTTTGTTTTTTAAAAATCCAATAAACTAAAATAAACGTAATTATTAACAGATTTGGATGTAGCCCTCAACAATGGAGTGGTGATACTTTGAGTGGAATGAAGAGATCAACTCGTTGGAGACCAAGACCACTTGGCTCCAGGACGCGTTCAAAAAAAAGGAACAAAACGACTTGCTAATTCTGGAGACCACGACAACCACATACCCGATGCAGCGTCTGATGATAAACCGAAAACTGGCTATTTCCGCAGTCAAGGAAACATGGCCTTTTCTCTTCAAGGTGGGTAGCCCCCTTTTGAGACAACAAACAGCTCTGATTCTATCGGTACGCTCTTGGTTGCCATATGGATTTTCAAATATTCAATATCCTGGCTTGTATAATATCGTCTATTAGGTATTTTATGTATAGCTTGGTTTGGCAATACACACTCTAGATATCTTAGCTGGTGAGAGGAGGTGAGAGGAGCTAGATCAGAGCTCTAAGCACCCCAACATCACTTGCAAACATCACCTTTGACAAAAAGATAGCAGTTTTTCCGGCGTCTTTGAAAGACAAACTTCACAGTACGCAGCGTGCGACAGCCACCGAAAAAAACGACATGATAAAAGCCGTCTGCAATTTTGTGTGGAACACCAACCATTACCCCGGAAAAGCGTTTTTTGAAGTTTTGTTCAGATCTAATCCAACAGTATTCGTATACTGCAGAAGATCGAGTAAATCGAGGATATGGTATCTTTTGTTTGTTTATAAACATCAGTTCGGTTTACAAAATCGCTGATGTATTTATAAAGTGTTGAAGTGTTTTTCTTCGCGAATTAGTGCCCATTTTATTTGTACACTATTCTACATATTAGTGCGGTCATTTTAAGTGTAAATTTATGTATATCTTGTAACAAATACTATTTAATTATCTGAAATGTGGTGCAGAATGCTAGGTTGCTAGGGAAGTGGACTTTAAATTCGTGCCATCTGCCTTGCCAGCTTGAACCGTTCTTCGGAACAAGGGACCTCGCACGCACCACGTGTTGGTTCTACGCCTGCATCACACAATCACGTTCAAGACTACAGCCTTAAAACACAATCATGTGTACGGATTGTGAGACGAACAGGAAGATCGTAGAAATACTACTTTGTGATGTGAAACGAGATAGGGAACAGATTTGCCACCTCAAGACACTGCTGGACCAAACAAATCAGCAATTAGCCAGGATCAGTGTAGGCCTGCCCCTAGGCCTAAGCCAAACTGCACCTAGGACTACAGGTGAGTACTTGGGCCCAGGCCCCCATATAGAGCCTGAACACCACCGTCAGCACCAGCACCAATTCATTAGCCAGCAGCCTCAATTAGGGCTAGCCCCAGCACATCTATCAAAAACTGTTATCGATGCCGATCGTGACAATGGCCCAATACCTTCAAACCTCAACCATGATTTTCCCAGGCCTACTGCTCCAACAACAATAACTACAGGCCAACCAAAAACACAGGGCCCTACAGGCAACTGGCCTAGGCCTAGCCCATCTGACAGGTCCACGGTAAAATACAAGAACATGTCTAGGCCTACTGCTCCAATAATAATAACAGGCCAACCATCAACACAGGGTCCAGCAGGTAACTGGCCTATGCCTAGCCCATGCGACTCAGCAGTCAATAACAAGAACAGATGTACAAATCATAATAACAGTAATACGAACATTGCTGTCCCCACTCCCACTAAGTGCATCGTCATCAGTGACTCTATGTTTGTAGGTTGCAGTCTCATGAGACCTAAACCTAATGAAGTCTGCCAATACGAAACCAACCCTGGAATCCAACCCTATCAACTAAGAACCCAGCTTGAATCCCGACCAGAAGACCCGAGTGCTGCCACGATCATTCTACATTGTGGAACTAACACCATCATGCGAAAAGATGCCGCGCAATTCTATAATGACATTTACGATCTCATTAAGATCTTGCAAAAAAAATTCCCCCAAGCTACTGTCGTCTATAAATCCATTGTATTCCGTACTGACATTGCGTGTGACGACATAGTGGTGCAATTCAACAAGGAGATAAGAAGATGCTGTAACACCTTGCAAGCTGTCTATGTCGAGACGAACTCCTGGCTTCTCCCTAGTCAACTATCGAAGGGTGGCCTACACCCCAGCAAGCAAGGCAACAAGTTGCTTTACAATATGGTCTCTGAAATCTGCTCAACCTTGAGCTGGCGACCAGAGCCTAGTCCTCCCCCAATTCCCAGCAGCTCCACCCCCAACTACAGCAACAACAACTTGAACCCTGAATCACCCACTATTATTGCCACAGGCCCGACTCATGTACCGGCATTTCTCCCAACAGCCCCAAAAAGCACTACCCCCTGCCGCAGGCCTACGGTAGTGGAAATGGAGGGTAGCATTTTCCGAACCCCCAAATCCATCCCTCTTGCCCACTGTGTGGCGGCGGATCTAAGTATGCACAGGGGGATTGCGGCAAGCATTACATTACAAAAATTACAGTACTATGGTATAAGGGGAATAGCTTTTGACTGGTTTAAATCATACCTAGGAGATAGAAAACAAGTAGTAAATATTTTGCATGTTGATAAAAAACTGAAACGAGAACAAACATACAATTCAGACTGGGAATCAATAGTGACAGGTGTTCCTCAAGGGTCTATCCTTGGGCCTATTGCATTTCTTATCTATTCAAATGACCTGCCGGCAAACTCAACAACTTGACTTGTTGTACAATTTGCTGATGATGCAAGTAAAGTACATAATGCATCGGAGTGGGATGAGCTATTGAACCAATCAAATTTTGCAATAACAGAAAAGAACGAATTGTGTAGTAAAGTAAATGATTTGGCACTCAATAAAGAGAAAACAAAACTGGTCTATTTCCACACAGATAATATACATAACACAAACAGAGACTTACCTACTTTAAACATACAGGATGATGGCCTAAATGTATTACAACCCACAACTGACACTGAATTCCTAGGCTTTCATGTGGATAGCACACTTAAATGGAAAACACATATTGGAAAACTTGTCCCAAAACTGAATTCGGCATGCTTTATGTTGAGGAAAATGAGTACCTTGGTGGATGGAAAAACCATGAAAACTCTTTACTTTGCTCACTTTCACTCATTGATGTCATATGGAATTGCGTTGTGGGGGAACTCTACAGACAAGAAACTTGTTTTCCTACTACAAAAAAAAGCTATTAGAATTATATCAAAGTCAGGATTCAGAGCTAGTTGTAAGCCACTCTTCAAGAAGCTAGGAATATTACCTATGCCATGTGTATATATATATGAAGTACTAATGTTTGTCCATAAAAATAAAAATCTCTTTGAATGTAATTCTGATATTCACACCCAGAACACTAGAAATAAAAATAAACTTAGAATACCACAATGCAACCTCACAATTCGACAAAAAGGACTTAAAGCTAGTGGAATTGAACTTTATAATAAACTTTTACAAGATGTTAAAGAATTAAAAGATGTAATGAAGTTCAAATCAAAACTTAAGAGTATGCTACTTAAGGAGTGTTATTATACCATACAAGACTTCAAAACTGTAGGATGCTTATAAAAATTTGATATTGTCCAAGAAAAATTGTATATATTATATTGAATTGCATATATTGAATTGTAGTAATCTATTGATTCTTGTATATTGTATAGGCCTAGTGCATATTTTAGGTTAAGATGTACATATTTCTGTAATTCTAAGTACTAACATGTAACCCATTATAAAACACTTGGCTGTCGGGTGTCGCCGCGTCCATGATAGATGAAAACTAACGTTTCGGACCGGTTACACGGTCCATCTTCAGAGTTTAAAAAACACTTGAAGGGTACTTACACAGAACGAACCTACTCGGTCCAGCTCGTCTGTGCAAGTCACCCCCACCAAGTTGTGCAACCAGTTTTGTCAGTCTGAACGCGCATGCGCACTCGCTTCGCGCCCAGCCACTGACGTCACGCTGTTATCTTCTCGCTTTAGCCGCTCTATAGTTGGTTTCCACGTTTTACTGAGCCTATACCCATCTTCCCGGTCTTCCGTGTAACCGGTCCGAAACGTCAGTTTTCATCTATCATGGACGCCGGCGACACCCGACAGCCAAGTGTTTTATATTGACTCCGGCCGCGAAAGCCTACGACAAATGTAACCCATTGACAACTCAAATATTCAATGTATATCCTGTATACCACTGAATTTCAAAGAGGCTAATAAATCTACATCTACATCTACATCTACATCAAAGCTAGATTCAGCCAAGTCGAGGAACTCGCAAACCAGCATAAAAGGGTTGGTGAGGTGGCAACTCTTCACTCAAAAGGGAGACTGTTATTCTACATGATAACGAAAGTACAATCTCACCACAAACCACAGGTGCATGACCTACAGAATGCACTACGGAAATTGCGAGCGTTTTGCAACTTTTATCACATTCCGACTATAGCCATGCCACGGATAGGCTGTGGCCTCGATCGAATGTACTGGCCATTAGTCAAAAAAATGATTGAAAACATCTTCAAGAAAACACACACCCAAATCCTAGTATATACACGTATGCAATCTATCGAACTCCCTGTACCAACGCCTGACGTCACAGTAATTCAAGCACCTCATGTATCATCGAATGCTGACGCCATTTCTACCAGTAACCCACATACCATGTCAGCGGCACCACAAACTACGGCCGGGTCAGCCATTCCCGAACAGTGTTCCAACATCTCCGTTTCAGAGGCCAGCCTGGGCACTAACACTGAGGGTATCACTACGGCCACACCAGTAGAATTCAAGGCAGTCACCTCCAGGCCTATTGAGTATGCCACAAAGCAGCACACAACCCCTATAATCATAGAGTTGGAAACCTTATTTGGCCCACCCCCGCCAGTGGCCTTTGTTACATCTCCAACCCGGTCTATGCCCCCAGTGACCACTTCTGTCCAAGAAGAGTACATTCCAGCGGCGGAGCTTACACAATACGAGTCATCTCCAGCAATAGAACATATCCAAGATGATCCTACACCAGTCTCCATGCCATATCCAGGTGCCAAGACTGACCTGGAAGAAGTCTCCCAGCCAAATGACCTCCCATTAACAACGATCATGCCAACATCACAAGGCCATCAACCAACCATGGTGCCTGACATGACTTTTGAGGAACTCCAAAGCCTAGACCACCCATTCAACCCCTTTTGGACATTCCCACAAATACCAAACACATCGATTCCCATCCTTACTTTAACCACTCTCAAGCAGAAAGTGCTTAGGCCAAATGAGTCCAAGCCAACATTCATCAACTCATTAAAGAAGTCCAATAACATAGTGATAAGTGATTCCATGTTTGCTGGTTGCAAATTCCTCAAGCCAAAACCCAATAGACACTACACACAAGAAATTCATGCAGGTGTTCAACTTCACCAACTTCATAAGTCCATCTACAACCGTGTCCCCGATCCAAAAGTTGCGACAGTGATTCTTCACTGTGGTATGAATTTGCTTCATAAGATGGAGACCAACAGAATATTGGATCAGGTGTACCAGTTAATACATACAACACAAAAATCGTTTCCCAACGCAATTATCGTATACATTAGCATATTCTATAGAAGCGATATAAAAAATCAAATTATTGACAACGCCAACGAGGCTATCAAATGGGCATGCCGAGAACTTGGAGCAGTATACGTCCAATCAGCCATGTGGTTAACTGACGCCGACATCTCCATTGACGGATTACAACCTAACAACTCAGGCAGTCTCAAAATCCACAACATGATTGAGGAAATTTGCACCACAGTTACATGGCGGCCCTTCCACCCGCAAATCCAGCACCTGAAAAATAAACCACTGAAAAACTTCCCATCAACGATGCTAGCTCACGATCCACCTGCAAAGCCAATCTCTCCGGTAATCCTGATGGCTACCAAGGAACCTTCTGTAAGCCTAGAAGAATCGCCCACCTGGCCTATCGCAACGTCGTCTCTATCCAATCCCGATGTGACTACCATCATGTCTGCAGCCAATCCTAACGCTGCAGGCACAACGTCTCCAGTTGATCCAGTCCTATTTGCTATGACACCCGGGCTACTAAATCAAGATATGGACCAGGTATCAGAATCATCTGTCTTAAAGCTTCCATCCCACTCTACAAAGATGCTTCAGTTAGACACTCAGCCCCTGGTTGCCAAGGACCCTGCTGCTGGTTTAGACCAGCCCTCCCAGCCTAGATATCTACCCGAAAATGCAGTTCAGCCTGAAGACTGGACAAACACATCAGCCCAGCCGGATGTAGACAATCCTCAGGCAGATCCAAAACAACAAAAATTACTCCTATTTTGACTTCCCGTAAAACAAAAAAGATAATGCCACCACGTAGAACCATTCCGTCCCGATTATCTAAAACAAAAAATAAAACCATACCTTCCTCAAATTTTCAATTAATCAAAAGGGTCTCAAGACCACCATAACTCCCTCCGTAGACCAACACATTCTATCTCAAAATCCTAAATTCACAAAGACTGATCTAACAAAAACTGACCTAATCAATACTCAGCATGTATCATCACAAAAGGCACTCCCTAGCATAATGTCCCTTAACATTCGATCTATAAAAAATAAAGTTGATGAAGTAGAAGTGTTCCTTGATATTCAGTCGCCAGACATATTCTGTATTTCGGAACACTGGTTGTCTGCCTCGGAAGCCATAAAACTTTCAATTCCCCAGTACTGTACTTCCAGCATTTACTGTAGAACCTCTCCATTTGGCGGGGTTGCAATATTTGCAAAATCATGGCTTCATACTATCCTTATTCCAGGCATTCATGATAATTGCATTGAAAAAGTGTTTGAGTGTACTGGAATCTTGTGGAGAGGAGTTAATATAGAAGTGATCATCCTCTCAGTTTATAGACCACCCTCTACTAGCATCTCACAATTTATTGACAATCTAGAAGCAACTCTTATCCGAGTAACCAAACTTCATCCAAATGCAGAGTTAGTGGTCTGCGGTGACTTCAATATTGATCTTCTTAAACCATCAAATAATACTGTTCTTTACCAAGACATTCTAAACTCCTTTGGTCTAATAGCGTCAGTATTCACTCCAACACGTACAACCTCTACCACCTCTACTCTTATAGACAATATATTCACCACGTTCAATTTAGGACACCTTCAAGGGGAAACTTTACTAGTAGACTCGTGTTTATCAGACCATTTTGCACTCTTCCTTAAATTCGAATCTTCAATAAACTGGAGTGGTCCAAGCTGGACTCTAAAACGAAAATTTAATGAAAGAAATACTTTAAAATTCCTTGAACTCCTTCAAGATGAGCTCTGGGTTGCTGCTCAAAATATATACTGTCAATGAGTGTTTTGATGCATTCCATTCACAATATGTGTATCTCTTTAACAAAGCCTTTCCAGTTAACAGATGTAATACTATTAAACCAGTTAAATCAAAGAAATGGATAACAACTGAGATTTGCTCAGCATCTGCCGACCTCAGGACCCTACATGCACTATGTAAGAGAAAACCACTTGACCTTATTCATAAAGGCAATTACAATCGTTTAAAAAATCTTCACTCTAGAAATATTAAAATAGCCAAAAGAAAATTTAACGATGGCATTATTTTATCTTCCACAAATAAATCTAGGGCATCCTGGAACATTATCAGATCAGAGACATCATCATCTACTTCACCTATAAACATGGCAATTGCGGTTGATGGGAAAAGGATCGATAATCCTTTTGAGGTTGCTAATAGATTCAACGTGTTCTTTAAAGAAATTAGTGCTATACCTCTTTTAAAAACTCCTATTGTGTCTGATATATTGAGACCAATCAAATCATTCTTTTTATATCCAACAAATCCTACAGAAATTTGCAAACTAATGAAGAAAGTAGCTCCTAAGTACTCGTGCGGACATGATGGCATACATAGTGCCATCCTAGTGAAATCAATTAAACTCATTGCATTGCCTCTATCCAACATTATAAACATGTCGTTCGAAACTGGCACTTTCCCCACAATTTTGAAGCAATCAACAATCGTCCCTATACACAAAAAAGGAAAGAAGGATATTTTAGATAACTATCGCCAATCTCGTTACTCTCATCGTTTTCAAAAATTTTTGAACTCGTAATGTACAATCGACTTACCTCCTATCTCAATAAATATCACATTCTAGATGACAGTCAGCATGGCTTCCGTTCTGGGAAATCTACGACGACAGCTATTTTTTCATATCTCTCATCGCTTTACTCTGCTTTAGACAGAGGAGATCAAGCCATTGGGCTCTTTTATGATATGAGCAAAGCTTTTGATACAATCGATCATGGAATTCTCCTCAAAACACTACATTCCTTAGGCATTATCGGCCCTGCACACAGTTGGATAACGTCATTTCTCACTAACCGCAAACAAACGGTGAAAATAATGTCATCGAAATCACACATTCCTTCAATATCTGACCCACTCCCAATAACTAGTGGTGTCCCCCAAGGGTCTACGCTTGGCCCTCAATTTTTTATTATATATATTAACAGTCTTCCCAAACTTCTTAATATGGAAAATTTCCAGGACATTGTAAAATCTTTCCTCACCTTATATGCTGATGACATCAACTCCCTTCTCATAGCCCCCCATAATGTAAATTCAATGTTGCTAACATTAGCTGCAAATTCTCAAGTATCACAAATATCATCATACTGTAAGTCTAGTAGACTGGCTATCCAAACGATAAAAACAATTTTCTTAAATTTTCATACTAATGCATCGCAATACCCCTTAAGCCCCCTTATTCGTCTGGATGGTAAGAGTATAGCAAGGCAACCTACTGCAAAAATTCTAGGGCTTACTGTGAGTGAGTCCCTTGACTGGCTTCCACATATCCAGACATTGGCACCGCGTCTGCTAAGTGGTTGTTTCATGCTTCGAAGGCTAAAACTTCTTGTGAGCCCTTCTACGTTACTCATGGTATATCATTCATACATTCAGTCAATTATCTCATATGCAGTTCTATTTTGGGGCATCTCAAGTCATGCTAAACGAATATTCATAATACAAAAAAGGGCGGTGAGAATAATCGCCGGTATATCAAGGCGACATTCATGTAAGACACATTTCACTAATCTTCATATATTGACTCTTACATCCGAATTAATTTTGTCAGCTTCCACATTTGCACACTCTCATCCTGAACTGTTTTTAACAAATGCAATAAACCACTCTCATAAAATGCGTACTAACTCTAACATATTCATTCCTACTTTCAACCATTCACTATTTAAAAACAGTCCAAGCTACCTCTGTAGTAAAATTTACAATAAATTTCCACAATCCATCAAAAACGATACTCCAACATCATTTAGAATTAAAATTAAATTTTTTCTCATTCATAACCCTTTTTATTCCTTAGAGGAATTCCTTATTGCAAAAATTGAATTTAACTAACACATTTTGTGTCCCATCTTCCTTCTTGTCCATCACATAACGTATGTATGTTTATCTTATCTATTCTTATTAATTGTTCTCTTAAATATTTTATTGTATTACTATTTATATTCTAATTCTAATGACTGTGCTAGTTATTCACTCCCTCTCTCTCAGGAGAGGGTATATTTTTACTATGTACGAATCTGTGAATAAAGAATGAAATGAAACTTATATAAATACAACATTTCACACAAAGGAATATTCTCTTATACTCTGGGAATTTTTAACATAAATTACAAACTTAAATAGAAATGAGAAATTGGAGAAAAGGAAAAATGGGGAAGAGGAGGAAGAGCAAGGAATTGGCCGGAAACGGAAATGTTCCAAGAATGCCTACTACTACTACTACCGAATGGAGAGACCTGGGTTTCGCAAGAAGAATTGATTGGATTGGATATTGCTTTACGTCTCATATTTATGCAACCTGGCTAATCGAGACGAAGGGAGGGACGTAAGGGATGACGCGGGGGAACAAGGGGTGGACAAAGCCTGCGCTGGTCAGAACCAGCCACAAGCGTATGGGGAGGGCAGGGGTTCCCCCACGTCGTGGTCGTCTCCGTCTGTGTCATCATCCGTCGGGGAGGTAGTCAAGGGGAAGGGGAAAGTTCACCGACGACGACCCAGAGCTCGCCATAAGTTTCAGGGAGAAAAAGTCCCCTAATCACGGGCCAAACCACGAGAAGGTTGCGAGTTGGAATTTGAAGGCCCCGCAAGAAGAAAAGAAGAAGGCTTTGATCACAGAACATAATAAAAACCTCATATTCATTTGAGTGGGATCGTCTAATAAATCAGCTTTTTTCTTTTTTTTTCTTCTTTTTTTAACTTTTTCCTTTTTTCCTTTTCTTTTCATTCCCCACCCTTTTTATATTTGATTATCTTTTAATACATTTTATATCATTTTTATTTGTTACTAAAATTGTTGTGTTTAAATGCATTGTTGTTGTAATGCTGAATAGGATAGACGTTAAAATAATAAGAAAGAGAGAAAGCCCCACGCTGGGCGCCAATGTCGCTAAATAGCCTTTCCCACAACAAATAAAACAATAAAAGCTACTTTTATTTATCCAAAATCGAAAAACAATCAAACGAATTCACCGTCAGAAAAAAAATTACCAACCTTAGAAGAAGTGCGCCGGTCTAAAACTCAAGTCGGGAGGCAGTCTTGCCAACTGCTGAAGTTTAATTTATAGAAAACTGAAATAAAATATTGAGTGGGACAGACATACAACGAAAGGTTAACACAAATTAACATAACCAGTTTCAAAATACAATTAATTATAATGAATCAAATCAAGTTATGTTACATTTACGATTACAAAAACATGTTATCAAATTCTCAAAAGTTCCCAATCGTAAAAGTTCTCAATAATTAAAAGTTCTCAATAATTAAAGTAAGCCAGCCATTTTATAAAAGTTTTTAAAGTTCGTTCGTAGATAGCAAGTTTGTTTTACTGTATTATCGCGATTCGTAGATTTGTAGATATTGTAGATATTGTAGATATTGACCAGGTCCAGGGGTCAAGCCGGCGATTCTTTCCGGAGACGTCCTGCGATTCCAAGTTCCAAGTTCTCGCCCAAGTTCCAAGTTCTCGCCCAAGTTCCAAATTCTCGCCCAAGTTCCAAGTTCTCGCCCAAGTTCCAAGATGTGTTTTTTTAAGTTCCTGGTTGATCCGCCCTGTCTAGACTAGAGCCCCAACCCGGACATGAAGTCTCCTCGAGAGACCAAGTAAGTGTGTTTTGCTCGAACGCTCTGGACTGCTCGACTGATGATTTTGGTGCGTAGTGGAGAGATTCTAAGTGTTTCGATTGGTCCAATTTGATTGACGCCCATGGTGATAAGGCAGTAGTGGTGGCAATTAAGGGGAAGTTGAGGGTTGGTAAATGCGTTGTAGCTATAGATTTCTCCAAGTTTTTATTCTCACGCTTCGAGGACGTGACGTAATTGCCAGTCTGCCACCAACTCACCCTCTGAAAGTAATGAACACGAGGATCGTGCCTATAATGAAGAGGATCAAGCATCGACTGAACAGAATGTGATTAACGATCCAGTAAGACTTTATTACTATTTTACCCTATTTATTAATTGTTCCGTATAGTTTAGACTCGTTTGAATTGAGGTGCGAGGACATTGGTCTTCTTGGAAATTTTCTTAAACGTACAAGATATATAACGAGGTAAGTCACAACTACATTGCCTAGGTGGGTATCTGTCGCAAAAGCTCTAGGAATTTTTTCAAGAGCGCACTTGAATTTTTTTTTGCTGGTGGGACTATTTCGTCAAAAAAATGCGAGCAAGCGAGTCTGCTGTATGGAACTTTTCTAAAATTAGATTATAACCATACAATCTAGCTAGGCTACATTTCCTGAAATATAACTAACCATGATTGGATGGAATGAGATAGGTTGAGTTAAATCTCAAGCGGGTTGTAACTAGGGATGACATTTTATTATCATATCAGTCAATACGGGGGGAAAAACAAAAAACATGAAGGCTATTAGGCCTACCTACTATTTATGTTCCAGATTTAAATACGGTACTTAAAAGGTAGATACATTGTCAATTACACAATGTCACACAATTACACAAACGTCAATAACAATTAAGGCTTGTTAAAATATTTTTTCATGCGTAAGGCCAATTGTAACAACTCCAGCATTAACCGTGGGAGTATGCCCTACGTTCTTATTAGGCGCCTACCTTATTTGTATGTACCGGTATTTTTATGTTTTGTTATTCCAGGTTTATTGAGACGAAATTTTAAAATTTTAATTTTGCTTGGGTTATTTTTGGCTTGAACTTGAAAGTATGCCTCTATATTTGGGTAGATCCAATAGGCCTATTGATTTTCTAGTGTGAAACACTCTGTCATATCACGTCCCTTTAACAATGTTTACTGAACATTCCAGACTGTGGAACTGCTGGGACCTGGAGTGTTCGTCTCCAAGGAGAAATTGCTTCATTGCAATACGAAAACTTGGACCAAAATGACATGCGACCTAATGGGAGTGCTGCTCACTAGGGAAGAGATAGGGCAATCATCTCTGACAGGACTGGCAGCAAATTTTGCTCGTAATAAATATGCCAAATCCAAATTAGATCCAATCAGAGTTTCTGCCATTGTTGGTAAGTGCAACGTGCAGTACAATTCTTTGGATTTTGTCCTTGTTAATTTTTTATTAGTAAGTTGACAAAAAATGAATTTATGCACGTGGTCTATAAGGCAGGCTATATTTTTAGATGTCAGTGTATAGTAGAAGGCAGTCATGTGCAGCCATATTCAATAGTATAGTAGGCCAATTAAATGATGTATAGACATTCTTTTTAGCCTCTATGTACTACTACATTTGTGCACTTTAATTTGGATTGGATGTTGCTTAACGTCTCATATTTATGCAACTTGGCTAATCCAATCGAGACGAAGGGAGGGACGTAAGGGATGACGCGGGGGGACAAGGGGTGGACAGGCCTGTGCTGGTCAGAACCAGCCACAAGCATATGGGGAGGGCAGGGGTTCCCCTACGTCGTGGTCGTCGTGAAATCATCCGTCCGTGTTGTCATTGTCGTCGCCGTCGGAGAGGTAATCAAAGGGAAGAGGAAAGTCCCCGACGACGACCCAGAGCTCGCCATTAGTTTCAGGGAGGAAAACTCCCCTAATAAAGAAAGAAAGAAAATAATTGAAAAAGTAAAACGAAAAGAAAAAACTGATATATTATACAATCCCACTCAAACGAGTATGGGGTTTGCCAAAAATCAGGAACAGTAAATCGGGGAGTAATCAAACTTTAGCGGAAGAAACCACCGAACGTGAATCTTCATTTTTGTTTTCAATTGGATTGGTTATTGCTTAACGTCTCATATTTATGCAACTAGGCTAATCGAGACGAAGGGAGGGACGTAAGGGATGACGCGGGGGGACAAGGGGTGGACAGGCCTGTGCTGGTCAGAACCAGCCACAAGCGTATGGGGAGGGCAGAGGTTCCCCCACGTCGTGGTCGTCTCCGTCTGTGTCATCCGTCCGTGTTGTCATTGTCGTCGCCGTCGGGTAGGTAGTCAAAGGGAAGGGGAAAGTTCCCCGACGACGACCCTAAATAACAATTTAGTATAAATCCTAATATATAATTATTTTAAATTGTTCAAGTCAAAAACTGATCACGGCAATGATACAGGACAACTAACTCATGTTGCAAGTTCCACCAATGGGCAGCAACCAGACAATCTAGGCAGAACACATCATTGAAAATACATTGATATATAATCAAAGCAATAACAAAAAAAGAGAAAAGCAAAATCATAAATAAGAACTTATGAAGATAAATTAACATCACACAAACACACAGACAATGACCCACAAATAAATAGTAAAAATCATTCTTTGCTATTTGATTCATTATCATTGCTTCAATTTTACTTTTAAATAGTATTATTCCTAGCTCAGTTAACTTACTTCTAATAAAATAAGAAATTGAATATGCTGCATGTGGCCAATTCATAAGTAATAGAAATATAAGTATAAATATAAATTAAATGTATAATTCGACAAAACAAAAACCCCAGCACGGAAACCGAGGACCCTCGTGGTGTGTCGAGGCTGTTATCTTGCACTGAACACAATCTTAACACTGACCAGACATAAACTGTACTATCTGTGCCGAACTGACGGACCACAACACTGAGACCACAAACACTTTACCGAGTAGCAAGGCAGAGTATGCAGTGAACACAACCTTTCAGTGTGGACAGAACACACATCCTCTTAAGAACAAACTTAAACTTATCATATTCAGCAGAAATCAACGCCATGTACTACTGCCATGTGGAGTCCAAACAAGAACAGAACGAAGAGAGGAGACAAAACACGTCCGCCTGTGACAAGAACAACCAACCGACTGCGAGCAAGGCTGCCGGCCGCTGCGCTGTGTACTATCAAAAGGTGCGGGGCGGCGAGGTCATATCGATGTTGCACGTCAAATGCATTGAAATTATTCAAAATCGTTTAGATGACGGTAGCACGTAAACTCCACGATGTTTTATAATCGGTTGTAAGCGAAATATAAATATGTAGTGAGGTTCATCGTAACGATGCTATATTTTCGCAGTTATTACCATATCTATGGATTTTACATGTATTAGGGACTAGCTATAACACGGTGCATGTAACGTAGATAGTAGATCGTAGTACGCGAGGATATATTGGCCCCCTGAGTTCAATAGACAGTGACTAGCAGAGGTTAAAATTCAAGGTATTGGAATAGCCCCTTGGTTTTTATGGTATTTTCAAGCGAGTTTTATTGGGTAAAACCCACCGGGTTTCACTGGGCTGAGGAAAGTCGTAACAATCCTGCTTCAGTCAAGAAAACCCTAGATTTGGATGTCACAACTTGGGGTGTGACCGAGCACAACACTGAGATAACGAGCACTTCCCGGACAAGCAGGCCAGATTAATGAGGGAACAAACTATGGAAAGTACGTTACTACCCAACTGACAGACAATGCCACATACATGCACAAACATGTCCTTCAAACAATGAGTAATTTGCAACACATACACAGAGAATTCGGTATAACAAAAACCCAAGCACAGAAACCGGGCACCTCCTTTGTGTGACTAGGCTCTCATCCCAAACTGAACAGAACCTGACACTTTCCGAACATCAAAACATCAAGCTGTACAGACAGAACAGACCGAGACCAACAATAACATAACAAACACTTCACTGACAAGCAGGACAGAATAGACAGCGAACAAACCTCCCAGCCTGGACAGAACAGACAATCTCCCGATGTTCACAAATATTAACTATGCGAGAATATAACAGCCAAGACTTGGTCAATTAACACATTTAGCAGTGACAGAAGCTAACTCCGTTTAGTGTGGAGGCTCGACACGAACAGACTGCAGAGCGGAGACAAAACACGTCCGCCTGCAACAAGATCGACAGACCGACTACGAGGCGAGGCTGTGGGCTGCGGCTGTGTGAGTGAAAGAGGTAGTCAAAAGGTGCGGGGCGGCGAGGTCATATCGATGCTGTACGTTAAGTGCATTGAAACTCTTCAAAATGGTGTTGATGACAATATCACATGAACTCTGAGAGGTGTAATTTATTGTTAGTGAGTGATTGGTAATTTATTGTTTGTGATTGGTATTTCTATATGTGCAGTGAGGTTTATCGTGACGATACTGGTGTGTCGCAGATATTGCTTAATCCATGGTGTAAGTGTTATTTAGATTTTAGACTGCAAAACTGCGCACCGAGAATCGCCTTTTCCCCTACACAAAGCGGCCCCAAAGGCCAAGAAGGTTGTCATAGGGGACAATTTGGCTATGTGCCAACCAAATAAAGTAGAGTTAGGTGCCTTCCCCAAACTCCACACACGTAAGTCAGCCACAAGGCGTGGCTTTCCTCAGGCCGATGAAAGAAGCCTGGAGGAATGTTTGAAGTTACTTCGTTAGTTATTTATGTTTAAGGGTTCTCAAGAGTTATCTGAGTTATCAGTGCCCACAAAACATTTATTGTTGTTGACATTTAAATTAATGTAAGTTAACTTTTATTTTTTTCTTGATAGCAAAATCGATTGTTCCGAATCTCCTACCATGGAATAATTATGAAGTTTTATCTCCTCGAAGAAACTGGAAACAAGTTTATAGTTAAGTATCGTTATGTGTGCCAACAAAAAAGATAGTCTCGGCATCCCGGACGTCGTCTTCTAATTTGAAGAAGCATTTGAAGGTAGGCATGCACATTGTGACATTATTACTCATAGCTATTAGGGAATTTAATGTGTTTTGAGTGCTCGATTGAGTGGTTCTTGCCGCCAGACACGAGCAGGTATCCAAGCAAGTCCAGGCAAGTCGCTTCATGGAAAGTAGTCGTGGTCATTTATATCATACAAATAACTATCCGAACAGGATTCGAATCCTTAAAATGGATTCGGGTAACCCGGGTACCCTATGACATCCCTAGTAGGCTAGTAGGTATGCATTAATTCCATATTATATTCCCGATTTTGGTTTTGAAAGCAAACAGCACTGCGTCTTTTAACACTACGGTTTATCGGATCGGGTTGATTTTTTTTTTGTAGGTCATGGACCACAATATCAGGTCATATACAGAGTTTCAAGATTTTAAATCTTTTGGGGCGGCGTGTGCAGATAGCTGAAAACCCCCCAAATCGGGTAGTTGTATTCGGAGCCGAGTTTGTCGTCGCCTAAGCAGTAGCGTGCACTTGGCTGCGGGCGAACGACCGTCGCCCTTTATTCATTCATTGTCGATTGTAGATGACCCCAAGTTCCACGCAATGATAAAAACCATCGCACCCAGCTAGAAAGTAATCTGCCGCACTACACTAATGAATCAAACTCGGAACGAAGCCACACAAAAAATAGCAGATTTAAAATCCTTACTTTCAAAATTAAATTATGTTGCAACCACAGCGGACTTAGTTAGTTTACCCAACGTCGGTCCGAGGGACGTCAATAAGTGAAACTAGCAGCTATTTAGGAAGTCTTTAAGACAAAAGTTCTTTATATGATAGATTTAAATTCAATTGGAGTCTCAACCCATCATACTTAGAGCAGTCAGTCAACAAATGATGAAAAACGTGCGCGTTGTCAGAAATAATGGGTTGGTTGAGGTTATCCCTCAACAACACCGCTTTAAATACGTAATTGTCATCATACATCTTAGCTGGGCTTACGTCAGCCGGTACGTCCATGTTTAATTTGGGTCCAAACTTGACAAAAATGCTCATACATCAACTCCAGTAGCAGGTGTAAAACCTTTACTCCGATCACAATTGTAGTAAGTTACTACTGGACAAAAGAACGCCTCCTAGTTGCACCCATCACACTTACTCCTGGACAGAAAAACGGTGTTTTACCAATATCTTACGCCTGGAGTAGTGATCTCAGGACAAACGAACAAAACTACTGTCAAGTTGATTACTAACACAACTATTCAGTTCCAATTCTTTCATACGCCGACAAATCTGTTGCAGGGGATTTGTTGTCTTTCGAAGCATACGCTTATAGACGGAGAGCCAGTGACAGTTTCTATTGCCTCATAAGGTACATATGTTTTGACCATTGGAATAGAAGCGGAAATTCAAGTCATTTTCAAAAATGCGCGTCTTACGAGTCAAAGCGGGGGCGTTTACCCGTCAGACGCCCCCAAAGTGGGCCCCAAAAAGGGTCAAATCTGCCCTTATTAAGTAAACATGATTAAAACATACGAAACTTTATAAAATAAGTAAGCCCAAAAAAGAATATCACTCGTACAAGGGGCTGCGTTGGGCCGTTGACCCGTCAGACGCCCCCAAAGTGGGCCCCCAAAAAAGTCAACTCTGCCCTCAATAGGTACATATGATTCAAACATACGTCATGTTATAGAAAACGTTACCAGGAAAACGAATATCATTCGTCAGACGAGCTGCGTTGGGGCTTTGACCCGTTAGGTAACCCCTAAAGTGAGCCCCAAAAAAGACAAATATGCCCTCATAAGGTATACATGATTCAAACATACGTCATTTTATAGTGAAAATTACCAGAAAAACGAATATCACTCGTCAGACGGGCTGCGTTGGGCCGTTGACCCCACAGACGCCCCCAAAGTGGCCCCCCCAAAAAAAAGTCAAATCTGCCCTCAATAGGTACACATGATTCAAACATACGTCATGTTGTATAAAAAGATACCAGGAAAACGAATATCACTCGTCAGAAGAGCTGCGTTAGGGCTTTGACCCGTTAGATAACCCCCAAAGTGGACCCCCAAAATAGTCAAATCTGACCCCGTAGGATACACATAATTCAAACATACATTTTATAGAGCCAGTTACCAGGAAAACGAATATCAATCGTCAGACGGGCTGCGTTGGGGCTTTGACCCGTCAAACGCCCCCGAAGTGAGCCCAAAAAAGGTCAAATCTGGCCTCATAAGGTATTCATGATTCAAACATACGTCATTTTAAAGTTAAATTTACCAGGAGGACTAATATTAGTCGTCAGACGATCTGCGTTGCGGCTTTGACCCGTCAGTCGGCCCCGGACCCCCCCCCCCAAAAAAAAAAGTTTTTAAAATGTTTTGTCTCGAATACTTAAGAAATTATGTTGGATCTAATCGGATTTGTGGCGATAATATGCAGTCATGATGTTTATGCATATTTTGGGTCATTGAGCACTGCAACTACCACTTTTTTATTTTATGGGAATATCTAGATCGATGAATAAATCAGGAAGACATGTTATACTTCGTCTTATGGTTATTATTTAAATAATAATGGTGTATGTATAGTTTGTTAGGGTGTTAACTGTAAAGAGTGTTGTTATCTTTTTTTTTTACCAATGAAGAGTTGTGTTTAATTTACTACTTGTTACATGATACTATGACGGTTTCTGAATTTTAAATCACAGATTAGCTTAAACTTTTGCATATTGTATAACGATACAAGATAATCATTGACAATCATTTACTTTTATCAAATAAGTAATGAGATCATAGTCATCATAAGTCACGAAAGTAATTATCATCATTATATGATACTGATATGATCATATTATGATAACCTTTTAAGCAATAATCTTTGATATGTGTTGAATCATGCAAATAGTTTTTATAAGTTACAAACAAACAAACATCAAAACTTCTATACATTCATTATCACAGTATGTTTGAACTTTTTATCATAGTAATCTTCAGAAGTAATCATCATCTCATTCGAAAGAATTTTTTATATGTTAAATCATGCAAATAGTGTTTATAAGTTACAAACAATTGAAGATTAGAATATATAAATTGGTTTGGCATTGGTATAATTAACTTCAAATATCAAACTTTTTACCACATTCGTAATCACTGTACGCTTGTACGCTTTAACATTTTATTAGTAATCATCATCATATCATTATACGTAATAATCTTTTATATGCATTGAAACATGCAAAAACTTTTCACTAAAGACAATTGAGGGTTAGAATAAAAAAATTGTGAAAAAATTTAAACTGTAATCACATTCGTCATCACTGTACGCTGCTTCCGAAACATCTATGTCAACATCATCCTCATCGAAATTCTCTACTTCTAAATCGCATTGCATAATCTCATCAAGTGACAAAGGGGACAGATCATAGAGGAACCATCTTGGTCTGTATTTAACACATAATGCATAATACATAATACATAATAGCATTTTTTAAATTTCTGTCTTTCGAACCAATTTAACAGCGTCATTGTCGCCTACAATAAAACCAAGGTTTAACATATTATATATATAATATTGGCCTACATAAATACCAAAAATGATGAAATAATGAGGAGTAATATTCTTTTTCATGGTCACTATTACTATATAGAATGCCGAATGTTTCAATTGTGTATACCTTAAGACTTTTTGGATTATTTGGATTAAGGACGCGTTAACCGTTAGATCATAATGCACCACTCTAACCTAGGGGGGAGAGGGGCAAATGCTGGTCAGAACCAGCCACAGGTAAGGGGAGGAAAGGGGGTTTCTCACGTCGCGGTCGTCATCATCTTTGTCTTCGTTTGTTATGTCATTGTCATCGTCGTCGGGGAGGTCGTCAAGGGAAGGGGGCAAGGTCCCCGACGACGATTGCCAGAGCTCGTCTCTAGATTCGGGGAGTAATATACTACCCATCTTACTAGCTGATGTTTGCGAGGAAGACTTTGTCTCTTGAATCGCCTTTTACGATTAGCAGAGCCATGCTCTGGGGCAAATTTTACCCCGGGCCCAGACAGGGGACCTTAAGATTGTTGGGTAAGCTCGAGAAAACCAGGCTTTGACGCAGAGCGCAGAGGTAAAGTCTGGACTCTGGATCACTTGGAAGATCTTTCGGTGGTCCTATCGGGTTGTGCTTTGCACCAAAATGTTAAGAAGGAATGTGTAATAGGGGGTATCTAGGCACATTTTCCAAATATTGCTCACTTTTCTTATTAAATGACCGTAAATATGACACCAAACTGTTAATTTGTAGTAATTTACCAATTTTGTGTAGGAGATAATTATTTGAAATCTCAAAATGTGCTTTGATAGCGACATACGCTCATCCTTTCTGGACTGCCTCCCAAAATTACAGATTTTTTTGGCTGAAAATTAAAGGTCAAAAAGCGGTACGTTTTGTATGAGAAATTAGCTGGATTTGACGATCAAGCGTGCTTGGGCATTTAACATTGTAAAAAAAGTTAGCCCGAGCTTGGCAAACAGTCTTAAGGGCAGATTTGACATCTTTGGGGGCCCACTTTGGAGGTTACCTAACGGGTCAAAGCCCCAGCGCAGCTCGTCTGACGAGTGATATTCGTTTTCCTGGTAACTTTTTTCATAACATGACGTATGTTTGAATCATATATACCTTAAGAGGGCAGAGTTGACTTTTTTGGGGGCCCACTTTGGGGACGTCTGACGGGTTTTAAAGGCCCAACGCAGCCCCTTGTACGAGTGATATTCTTTTTTAAGCTAACTTATTTTATAAAGTTTCGTATGTTTTAATCATGTATACTTAATAAGGGCAGATTTGACCCTTTTTGGGGCCCACTTTGGGGGCGTCAGACGGGTAAACGCTCCCGCTTTGACTCGTAAGACGCGCATTTTTGAAAATGACTTGAATTTCCGCTTCTATTCCAATGGTCAAAACATATGTACCTTATGAGGCAATAGAAACTGTCACTGGCTCTCGGTCTATTAAGCCTGTAGAGAAAATTTTTGAAGAAATGCACTAAATGAGTGAAGTACACCACCATTACACCGGCACCAATGGCTTCCATGTCCGTAGACTGGGGGTCGGTAACATTTTTTGTGTTCGGAGCCAATTATATATAAAATATGAAAGTGATTGATAATTGATTGATGGAGCCATAGTAGGATAATTCAAAAATAATTTTAGTCACATAACGTAATTTTATATTTATATGGTACAAATGGACGACATTCTAATATGTTTAAAATTTGTATGTATATATATATAATAGTCAGCGTTTAAGCGATGTTAATTTTGTAATTGATTCTTTGATACGTTAAATTAAAAATGTGGTTTGTATGTGGACAATTTAAACATTTTGCCTGATGATTGTTAAAAAATGCATTAAAACACGTGTACGCACAAACAGGTAGAGCCTACACAGTTTGTTGCTTCTTCCGCAGTTCAACAGTATTTTCAGATGTTTCATGGGAAAACTGTTCTATGACTTCAATACTGTCACTCAATGTTACTTATTTATCGAAAGAATTTCAAGAAAACTTTACATAATACACAAAGTGGAAAACCCCTACAATGAATCACCAAATTTGTCAGTCCATTAACTATTAATACAAACAATTTTCATTGGATATTTCGCTTTTATTTGAGTCTTGGTGGAGTAAGGGGAGGCTGGGCAGCCCTCGCCCTCTCTTCCTTCCTCCTTTCAGCCATTCTTCTTAGTTCTTCGGTGAAGGAGTCTCGCAAAGTTTGGGGTGAAGGAAGCGTATGAAAGCGGGGTATGGTCCCGCTCGGACTGCCCCAGATTGAATCGGCTCCCCTCTTGCGAGAGGAGGGCGACCCAAGGGTTGGGGGGCGGGTGATGGGGCGTGGGGTAGGGGATCTTCATTTTTTTTTGGGGGGGGGGGGGTTGCGTGCCATGAAGTCTGTAGAACAAACAAGCAGTTACGTGTGTTTTTGTAGGCTATCCCAGGTCCACATCCCAGGGTCCTAGGGCTACATGGTTCATGCACTATGACTACAGATTCCAAATACAAACTGAGTGACATCTTTTAAATAATGTATTTTAAATAAAAATAATAAAAGTATACTTTAGACTTTTTTAGTTTTTTTAAAAGTTTTTTTTAAAGTTTTGCTCCCTGAAACTAATGGCGAGCTCTGGGTCGTCGTCGGGGGACTTTCCCCTTCCCTTTCAAAGGGAAGTGCTGTCAGTAAGCCTGTACTCAGTTCTCACCAACAACTTCTACTAGACTAGTTTTTTTCATGTGCATTTTTTACTAGGCCTAGGCCACCAATGGAACGGTTTGTAGTGAAGTGAGGTAATAATAATAATGGCTTCATCTAAGAAATACCTGCAACTTTTAAACCATCGTACGCGGCCGAGTTCACGTGCATCAAGCAGTCGAGAAAAGGCGAGCATTATGCGCTATGCACAACGTGTCGATGTGATATCAATGTGGCACATGCGGAAAGGGGGATATTGTGTTACATTTAAAAAAAAAGAAACATTCGGATTTGGATTGGGTATGCTTTACGTCTCATATTTATGCAACTTGGCTAATCGAGACGAAGGGAGGGACGTAAGGGATGACGCGGGGGGACAAGGGGTGGACAGGCCTGTGCTGGTCAGAACCAGCGGACAATCTGCGTGCTGAAGAATGGAACACGAAACTTGGCCCAACATTTTTTGTAACTCCCGACAACAGCGTTATTCGAGCAGAGTGTTTGTTCACGTCATTTTTGATAGAGCACAATTTACCTATTAGTAGTTCAGACCACGC
The DNA here is from genome assembly GCA_024449915.1 of Sweltsa coloradensis. Classification (NCBI taxonomy): domain Eukaryota; kingdom Metazoa; phylum Arthropoda; class Insecta; order Plecoptera; family Chloroperlidae; genus Sweltsa; species Sweltsa coloradensis. The sequence continues at coordinate 78,800 of JAMZAV010005053.1, forward strand.
TGGACCTCTCTTTAGACAGATGTTCAAAGACTCGGAAATCGCAAAAAAAAAATACGGGTGTGCGCGAACTAAAAGCACAGCTATGATTGGACTATTTGCCTCGGAAAAGAAAGATGAACTAGTTGGAATTCTCAAACATCAGCCGTTTTCTGTTGCCACCGATGGCAGTAATGACTACGACAGCAAACTATATCCCATCGCAGTAACATTTTTCAACTCAACAACTAAAACTGTTGAAACCGCACTTCTCTCTCTGCCAGCTCTAGAAGGCGACTCAACAGTACCTGCTAAAGATCCTCATACATTATACATACCATTTATACCCTTGCACAATACCGTTCCGTTACTATGTATAACTAAAACTTCGTAATACCTATTCAACATATTCTCTTCATCCACTAAGCACAGGCACTTGTTAATGTATACACACACTTTTGTCATCTGCCTCTGCTATGTACTAATTTGTAACCTGCTTAAACATTTTTAGTCACCTTCTTACTTTCTAATTATTTTCTAATTATGTACACATTCGTATAACTAATATTATTATCATGTACATAGTAGCCCCTAGTTATTATTAAGGATTATTCATTCCCCCTCTCCAAAGAGGGGTTATATCTATGCAATGTATTGATCGAGTGAATAAAAAAATGAAATGAAATGAAACCGGATGTAATATCGGTAACATGTTAGTCGATAATCTAAAGAATCTTGATATACCTTTGACGAACTGCCTAGCATTAGGTACAGACAATGCACCCGTTATGATAGGCCAAAAAAATGGAGTTGTTGCTGTGTTACAAGAAGAGCATGAACATTTATGTGTCATCGGGTGTCCATGTCATTTAATTAATTTGGCTGCAAAGAAAAGTGCTGCTTGTCTGCCAATAAAAGTAGACGAAATCTTGGTAGATATCTACTTTTTTCTAGAAAAAAGTGCAAAGAGAAAAGATAAACTTAAAGTCTTTCAATTGCTACATGATACCGATGTACGAAAGATTCTAAAACATGTTTGTACGCGTTGGTTGTCTCTCGGCAAATGTTTGCACCGAATGTTAGACCAGTGGCAGCCTTTGGTGTCATTTTTTAATTATGAGTTAAAATCAAAAAAGAATCCAAACACAACCAAAAGCCTACAAACTTATCGAATTCCGAAGCAAGTCAGTACAAACACAATGAAAACCCTAAACACATTCAAATGTCCAAAGCGTGTTCCTAGCCAGGAGCCAAAAGTAGGCCTAGGCCTAGATAAAGGCTCACATCATGCAACCAAGGATGGTAGGCCTGCAACCAAGGATGGTAGGCCTAGCCAGCCAAAAGTTCCACAAGTAGGCCTAGGCGTAGATCATGCAACCAAGGATGGTAGCAAGCTGGGTACCTCTAAAGTTAATGGGAATAGGCCAAGCTCTAACACGATTAAGGGGATATTTCACTGAAAATGTCTGAAAACCTAGAGTTTTGCAATTTTTTTTTTTTTTTACGTCTATTTTGATATTTATTGACTACATAAATTTATTTTAAGCTGATGAAATGCTTTAAGCATTAATTTAATTTTTTACTTTAGCGCTGCATGCTTTTTTGTCTGTGAAAATCGTTCTGGAATCTCAAGAAACACAATTTTGAAGTTTCATAACTTTGCTCGTAATTCGAATATCGCGGGGAAATTTTTACCAGTAGAGCCACCGAGGTTTCCTCTGTATAGTGTTACTAGTTGCGTCTAGGTAGCGCCCTATACCTCATAGCTGTCAGTTGTTGTTTCTTGGGATTCTGACAGTATTTTGTTTGGATTTGAGGTTAAATCGCATGTTTCTAGACTGTTTGTAACTTGAATTACTTTGTTACTATATTATTATGTTGTGATATTGCGTATTGTAGTATTAAAATGCCTCGAAAACGATCTAGTCAAATAAGTAAAGGTTCTCTAATAGAAATAAATCGTCAAAACCGACACAAACTATTAGTAGGCCTAGCCCTACCAGTGAATGCTGTGAATGAAACTGTAAATCAGCAGGTCCAGCAACCTGAACAGAAGGTAGGCCTAGCTTTAGATACTAAGGAATTCTGTGCTCCTCCAGTTAATCTGCGCATATCTTCTCTTGCAAAAAATGTAGAAGAATACACATCTCAGACAGGTCCTACAATCACTGATGGCCCAAGCCCTAAGCCCAGTCCTAGGCCTAGCCCTAGGCCTAGGTTGCTAAAGTCAACAGTTTAAACGAACTATTTCGTGGCTTCCCTTGTAAGATTTGCAAGCAAGTCCTAAAATAAGTTGTGACAGAGAATCATGCCCTTGCACATAAAATAAATGTAGTGTGCAGTGAGTGCGGTGAAATACAATCTTCGTGCTTCTCTTCTTCACGTTCACACCCCAACCAGGCTCATG
>JAMZAV010005054.1:0-19580 GCA_024449915.1 Sweltsa coloradensis
TTACATTATGATTATTTAAATAAGATTTTCATATATAAAAGTAACCTGAAAGTTGCATCAATAATATAGTGGCGGGAAAAATGAGCCTCTACGTCACTATATGGTACTGATGCGAATCGGCCAATAAGGTAATGCTAAACAGTGATATTAACTGTGCAATCTAAGTATGTTTGTAAGCCCATTGCTATACAATGCTCTAGCGTGCTCTAGACCTGAATCTTGACGTCACGTGCTGTTTACGCGGGAAATAAAATACTACAAACTTTAAGTTGAGCCTCAATAGAATTTAAAATATTTTCTTTAATTTGCCTTTGATTGCAGTATAATGGCGTTTGAAGTGGTTTTCTATCCATTTCTTACACCCACGTCAATATTTGGACTTGGTGCATATTCCCTATTGTTGTAAGTCGGGTAAATTGAGTAAATATTGCGCCTCAGGATGATATTTACGGACACGATATAGAAGTTTTGTCTTGTGTTACAGGTTATATACATCTCTTGCATTGTTTTCTTCAATTTTATTGAAATTTAACATTTTCTTTCTATTTATCGGTCGCTTTGCAGTTTCAGTTGAAGAATCTCGGTTTTATGTACTTTGCACATTTTGGTATCTTGCGGTGATTCAATTTTAATATTTTCTTGTTCAAAATCGATCAATTCATCGACCTTTTTTTAAATTTGTCTTTAACGGTAGTTTCGAATTTAACGAAGCTCTATTGGGGAGATAATAAGTGTGTCGTAGTAATTTTGTTAATTTAATATGTCTATCCTATTCAAACACACAAAGGACACAAACAAACTGACTACACAAAATAATAAACTGTAGCAATTAAAACAACATTGTATAAGAGAACAAGTTCTGATAACATATGCAAACAGTGTATAACATAAGAAATAAAATGAAATAGGTAACATTAATACAAATTCAGGAAAAATAAAAATAAATGTCAAAAATACAAATGACAAAGTCGTGTGAAGATTAAAGAAGAAAGGGTAAGTTACCTCTATGCACGTATCCTGCAATACAAAATGCAAAACGCGGGATTGCCTGAGTCCCAAGTCAACATATGCTCGTCCAACCTGAAGGATTGTTAGGTGATTATCTTCGCATAATCTAGAGCGAAGTTGAGTTGAGCAATTCACACACAACCAGGATAACTGCGCATTACCAAGTGCATCAGTAAGAATTCTACAGACAAAAGAATTTCTACGATGATTCAAGTAAACATCAATTATACAATATGGTGGATGATTCAGAAGATTTCACGGAATACTGCATGTTTTTTTTAGAATAAATATTTCAATTAAATTATTTGATGACCATTATCAATTTCAAATATAGCAATAAAAAGATAACCTGTTCTAAACATGTAGCACTATTATCATCAATCTCTACACTAGAACATAAATCCACTACACTTTTCCGAGAAATTGTGCGCAGAACATGCTATCTCCGTCCCAAGAAAAACGTGTTATCTTAATGATAGTGTAATTAATTAGTTAATAAGAGTAATCACTTTGTATTGCGCAAGTGCACCAGACAAATGCTGCCAGATGGTTTCTGGTGGATCATAGCTGATAGACAAAGAGACAATGGAATCAAATGACGCATGTGGTCGTCCTTTGTGAGCACGTTTAAGTAACGGTTAAATAGATACATTTATAATTTTGTTACGTATTTATTAAATTTAAAACATTTTAAATGAATTAGTATTTTCAATTTTCAGTGGGGGACATACAATTTAAACCCGACCAAGCCAACCCTGTAGGCGCCGACACCATGGACGAGCAAACAATGACCAACTAAAGACCGGCATAATATTTAAGTAGGAAACACCGATCAATCAAGCTGGACACGATTCCACCCACAGACAGCACCAGAAACAACAAGGCTCATTCGGAACAACCTTAGAATTTACTATGCCTCGTTGCTAGGACGGCTCCAAAGACACCGATTACAAATTCCTACGACAAGAACGGAAGTTGATAATCTTCTGTCTATAGCGGGAATCAAACCCTGAACCTTCTGCATCGGAAGCAGAGACGCTAACCACAAGACCAACGAGCCACACAACACTTTATGTTAAATATCGACTTGCTCGTCACTGAACCCATGTTATGACAACAAACTGCAAATATTACTTCTTCAACTTGGTTTATTGACCCGACTCAAGTGATAACAGGATTATAATATGGTGGTGTTTAGTTTCCGTTTGTCTAGATACTTTAGAAGCAAAAAGGGTGATTCTTAATTCGACTTAATTTTCAATTTTGGGTATCATTGAGTTTCTGTTGTTCCGACAGTGTTAAAGCTCTCCCACACAGAGATATCATTGTACCATGGGCTCTCCCTAACCTTGGTGCCTTGTCAACTGTTCCCCACCACCACCAAACCTGGTGTTTCGGGAAGTCCCGGGATCAAATCCCGTCGAGACCGACAATTCTTCCTGAAGTTTTTTTTTTTCTTTTCGGACATCCCTTCACAATTGTCCTAACTCCAACATACCTCGAGTTAAACACATGTAATGCATCCAGGGCAGGTTTCCCATCAAACTACAAGGAAAGCTTTAGTTCCCTCGTCTTTCTTTGTAAAACACACTATGCCTACTTAGTATAAAGACACATAATTCCTTGTGGGTGGACTGCAAGAGTTAACCTGCTCATAGGTAGAGGTTACCCAGGTGAGGGTGAGGCATCGCCCTGTCTCTGAAGGCAGACTGTTCTATTAGTGCTATTAGGTAAAGAGGAGAATCATGTTCAGAATCCATCACCGAGCATAATGCTGGCGGTTGAAGATTAGTGAGGCGTGGAGGCGCTCAAGTCGCGACTCCCGCGAACCTGTAACGTCCTACAACGATACCGTCTCTCCCTGAGGGTTCGAGAGCCAGTGTGACGGCTTCGTTCTCCTCGACGTCTGCTCGGCAGTCCGGGTTAGTGGAGGAACCTATATGACTGTCAAAGTTACACCGTCCTGTCGGATGGGACGTTAAGCAGTTGGTCCCCTTGGTAATTTTCGAAAGGAGTAGGCTACGAACTGGTACTGGGTTTCCCCTCCACCCTTCATCCTCATTTATCACCACTCAGCGTCTTAAGTAAGCAATACAAATCAAATCAAATGTATCCTATGTAGTCCTATGTAATGCAGCTGGATGCAGTCAAACCTTTAGTTGTCTCCTCAAAAATAGAAGATATTAAAATATATATTATTAATAGTTGAATGAAAATGATACATATTATGATTTGATTTGATACATAAAACATACATAATATGCATCATTTTAATTCAATTATTGATTTAAATTACAATATTAATTTCTTCACTTGATTCACCTAATGAGACAACTAAATACTAATGTTGTTTATGCTAAAGACGAGGAGTCCCTCGTAGTGCGGAGGTCGAGACACACGCCAGACTGAACGTTCTCTCTCCGATCACAATAAGTCATCCGGTCTAATTGCAGGTTCAAGTGCGCGTTGAGCGATGAATTACTTCGAGTGCGCGCAACGAGTTTAGATTTGCATTCCACACTAGATGTGAATGTCAATGACCAAGACGAGCACTGCTCAATGAATTGGTCAGCACTTGTCTCCGTCTGTAGCGAGGACTGCTTTGTGCTTAGTAAGACAGGCAGACAGGCAGGCAGGCAGACAGCAGACAGACAGACAGACAGACAGACAGACAGGACAGGCAGGCAGGCAGACATACAGACAGACAGACAGACAGGCAGGCAGGCAGACAGGCAGCAGACAGCCAAGCCAGCCAGCCGCCAGAAAGGGCCAGCAAGCCAGCCAGCCAGCCAGCCAGCCAGCCACCAGCCAGCCAGCCAAGACAGACAGACAGACAGACAACAGACAGACGGACAGACAGCAGACAGACGGGACAGCAGACAAGACGGGCAGGCAGGCAGACAGACAGACAGACAGACAGACGGGCAGGCAGACAGACAGACAGGCAGGCAGGCATGCAGGCAGGCAGGCAGGCGGGGCAGGCAGGCAGGCTGGCAGGCAGGCAGGCAGGCAGGCAGGCAGGCAGACAGACAGACAGACAGACAGACAGGCAGACGGACAGACAGACGGACAGACAGACAGAAGACAGACGGGCAGACAGACAGACAGACGGGCAGACAGACAGGCAGATAGACAGAGAGACAGACAGACAGACAGACGGGCAGGCAGGCAGGCAGGCAGGCAGGCAGGCAGGCAGGCAGGCTGGCAGCCAGGCAGGCAGCCGGGCGGACGGGCGGACGGACGGACGGACGGACAGACGGACAGACAGACAGACAGACAGACACAAATAAATAAATAACTCTTTTACGCATAATATCTTGATTTTTACCATGCCATGCTGATAGTCATCACAGCTCTGTCTGTCTGTCTGTCTGTCTGTCTGTCTGTCTGTCTGTCTGTCTGTCTGTCTGTCTGTCTGTCTGTCTCTTTGTATGTACGCATGTGCATTGATATCATCTGTCTGACGATATAAATAAAATAAAAATAAAAATAAAAACGTATTGAGACTCATCACATATAACTGACACATACACATTAATATTTTAAGCAGACCAAGCAAATCCTGCAGGCACTGTAACCACCTACGAGTGAACAATGACCACTAGAGACCGGCATAATTATTAAAGTATGAAGCACCGATCAATCAAGATGGACACGATTCCACCCGTGGACAGCGAATCAACAATCATTATTCATTTATTGTACCCCTACTACTACAAAGCATGCTGCATCTGCATTCTTTCGTTGGAGCTAGTATAGGGCCTACCTAACCTCAAAGACGAAGACTACAGTCTCGACACGGTAACGTCCCCAAAACCTAGTTTATCCCACGAGCATCAGCCGTGTGGGACGTCAAGGTTTGGTAGGCGATCCCAACACGCCCCTCTATAAGAGTTCAAGCACCCAAGCGTCTAACTAGGCTAAACATCATTATCTTTCAATTAAATTATTTTGCATCATCTTAGCTTTGAAGTCTCTGTTCAAAATCCCTTAGATCTTCGTTGCAAACGTCTTCAGCAACATCTCCACAAGAGAAACGGAAAACTTGGCATCGGGAATTACTAAAACTTAGAACGTCTCGTAATAATTATGTTTTGAAGAAACCACAATTTTTTTTTTTTTTAAATAACGATCGATTTTTTAAATTGAAAATGAAATATATATCGCCGTTTAGTTTTAAAAAAAAAATCGATTAACTTTAATATAGGGTAACTATGTAACTTTTTGAACGATTTTGCCACAAAACTAATGGCATTCAATCCTGACCGAAGCTTGCAGATGGTCCAAATTTCAACTCGATCCGAACCTCCGTTCGAACGTTGTGGCGAGACATACAAAAAAAAAGAAAAAGAAAAGTGACAATTATTTCCGGCAAAGTCAAAGGGAAAAACGCTCGCTTCCCTCGCTTAATAATAAAACATAATACAAATGTAAATTATATAGTAAACATGTGATTAGTTATTTACTGTTGTGTCGTGAGTGACACTTTGAGTAGTTTTATTTACTGAATGGTAAGAAATTGCATTTTATAGTGAACCCCATTCCTCAATATTGTTAATTCGTTAAAATACCACATACACAAAAAACATTCACAAATAATATCACATCACGTTTATTAAATTAAATGAGTGAAAATATATTTGCAATGTGACTTGAGTGTAGTAGTGTATTGATTTTTGTGTTATTAATTGTGGCTGTTAAAGGTTAATGGCATTTTACACATCGTATCTTGACGTATTTATATTATTTTGTAACTTGTACTAAATAAATAACCCCCTCCCTGTCCATCGTCACTTAGTACTCGCCAGCACCTGGAGGCACAACAAACAATATATTAAATTATCGAATAATTTAATCTACACCACGCATGGTATTCTGGCCCACGTGGTCCATGTGAGGCTGCTTTCGTTTGGACAAACCACTTTCTCCGGCTCTTTTCTGCGAGCGTCTGCGATAAAGGCTCTAGGGGATAGGGCGACGTAGGTAGCGTTTTAAATATTATACAAAGTTATGTAGCTTATTAAATTCATCTTCCCTTTACTTCTACGCACGTAACTTTTCATTCACCTATTCTAAAGTGCTGAGTATAGTATAACATTTTCAAAGTATAACGCGCTACCTTTGTCACAGCAGTAACTTTTAACGTTTAAAGTTTCTATTTACTAGGATATTAGGAATTTTCAATGGTAAAATTTACTTTTGAAACAGACAATAGTTATTGGATGAGCGAAGCGAAGACTTCAATTTCATTGACCCCCAAAAAATTTAGCCCGGGTGGTTTTTTGTTTTTTTTGTCTGTCTGTCTGTTCGCTCTCTACCGGGCAAACGGCATATAATATGCGATCTTGATGAAAATTTGAGGGGACCTGAAATCTCTGAACTTAGACTTGACACGTTTTTGGGTACAATCGAAGAAATATTTCTCATGAATACCGTACTTTTACGATTTTTTTTCGATTTTTAGTGCTATATTTTCGTGACATTTGGGCCGATTCTGATTAAACGAATGGGGCTACAACGTTCATATTTCACATGTTGCTTTTTGAAAGAAAAAGTTGAAAAAGTTAGCCAGAATCCATAGAATTAAGGTTTTAATATGAGTTTGTTTTAGGTTTATAATAACAATTAACAAGTAACAATAGAAACTTGACAACAATCACCTACAATGCATTCAAAAAGCACTTGCAAAGGAAAAGTGGTCCTACGCAAACTAAATATTTACAAAAAAGCTCATCCATCAACGCGGCGGGACTTAAGCGTTTTCGTAGTTTAAAAGTATACCAACAGCCCAACCCCCTCTCAATGCGGCTGTTTTCTGTCAATAACCCTCTACTCTAAACTACCCCACTCCTTACTATGGTGTAATTCCTAACATTCATACTGGCCGGCAAGGATTAGCTTTGTTTACCGCCCTTTCAGATAATATTACCTAAAAGTAACTTTTGAAGGAAATTAATTTAACGTTCTAAAATTTACTTTTTAATAATAACTTAAACGCATCAACCGGTGAAAAGATTATTACAAACCCGAAAGGGTTTCACCGAATACTAGCCCTGTTGGATGAGCGTGGACTGGTGCAGAATGCAGGGTTTATTCTGGAACGCTAGAAGCTCTATTGAGTGTCCTATGTGGTTGTGGTTCGCACCAGGGTCAAGCTAGAATGTGTTCATGTCTATCTGGGCATGTTTTAAAAATATTGCTTAATTTTTCATTAGCTGACCGTAGATAGGCCACCACAGAGGTTTTTTGTTGTTACTAGGAGACATATTGTTATTTCAGATATTGAAATGTTCTTTGATAGCGACATGAACATATCCTTTGTAAAAAACTGTAATTGATGGACGACGTAGAGTGGTCCAGAAATGTAGAATTCGCTAGATTTGGTGATGAAGCGATTTTTCAAATGGGTAAAGTACAAGTTGGTTCGATCTCATAGAAGTGACGTATTTTTTTTTAACCAAAGCTGATTCTCTTTAGTTCAAACCATAGTCGATTGCCAGTCTATTCTAAGTCTCTTCTCTCTCTCTCTAACAGATTTGGAGGTCCATTAACTTGGCTCAACCTCCAATGAAATTATGACTTATTATTTGCTTGGAATTTTGCACACTTTTCGCACACAATTACGACTTTTGCACAAGTAACACAAAAAAGTTACGACAACTTTATTTTTTAATCCTTTAACAATTGGCTCGCCAAAATCAAGTTGTTTAGATTTTTTCTGCTGCTTGTGCAAAAATCCAATTTAGTTATGCAAAATTGTGCAAAAATATATGGTATAGGTTTAGACATAAAATTCAATTTTGGTCGTTCTAGCATTAAACTTGCTCCCCAAAATGGGGCGGTCGTGACTTTTTTGTGTTACCTGTGTAAAAATCGAAATTAGTTATGCAAAATTGTGCAAAAGGTGTAAAAATTTAAAGCAAATAATAAGTCGTTTTTTCATTGGTGGTTGAGCCAAGTTAATTGACCTCAGATTAGTTTTGTTTCAGGGTCGTGGTGGACACACTGACATGGCATGACCCACCATTAGTATGCCGCGCGGTGCGCGTCCCCTAGACGTTTATACTACCTGTATTTACGACGAGACACCAGCCAAGGCCACCCACAAGGTACGTTGACTGCGAATTATACCACCATCATTGTTATTATACAACTTAACGGACGGTTTAGAATTATAAGGTTATAGGCCACGCGGATTTTTCCTCAGATGAAAGTTTAATTTATACTAGCATTACAGTTTGCACTTAGAACGGACATAATACCCAGCTTTTAAATTTAAATTATATAGCTGGGTGTTTCGGCTTTCGTTTAATGTTCATCTTCAGTTTATACGACTTAAATTTAAATATTATTGTGGTTTTAGTATTATTTTACCATTTAAATAGTTTACCATGTATAGAACTGTCACAATAAATGTAATTAATTGTGCCTATAAAAAGGTTATAAGTAACATGTTTTGGCGTCGTCTTTCAACAGTCCTCATGTTGATGTTTATTTTAATTTACTTTTTAATTTGTTTTTTGCTACAAATTTCTAGTTTTGACCATATTTTAATTAGAAAAGGAAGTGAACTTTATTTGTAAAAGAAAATCTGCCACAATGAGGCGAGGTTCGACAAAGTTCGCTCTTTCACAATACAAACTATATTTTCTACACATGATAATGCCTTTTCGTGATAGGAAACATATAACATATAATTTTTAATTCGCATTTAATAGTCTTTTTACCCACTCAAGACTCGTAACTAATTTTCAGTGGGAAGATGTCACAATAAATATTTTGTACAGTTAAATAATGTATAACAACAATATTAAAATCAACAATGCATAATTAAATGGAAAACAAATATTAAAATTATAAAATTAATGTGTTTAATTAAAAAATAAAATAGATCATTATCATTAGTTTTCTTTATTGATGGGGATCGCGTGTATGCTCGCTAGAAAACGTTGATCTTTGTATTGCCGTACTAAGCCGCAATGTTTGCAGCAAGTTCTGGTAGGAAATCCATGGAGTATCGGGGCTTGCCCCCCCCCCCCCCCCAAAAAAAAAAAAAATCCCTGCTTTAATTATATTCTGCAATTCGTCTAGGTTTACGCAAAAAATTAAATACACATTAATTAATTTCTCTTTTCGTTTTCCGTTCAGCAAAGCTAACTTCTTCCAAAACATATTAAACCACTTCAAAATTACGTATTTTTTAAATTGTCGGCGCCATTGTTGGGGCAAAACCCCCGCCCTTATTGTGTCGTTTTGTAGCATCTTTCGCAGTTCTATGTTACTCTTGGCAGCCCCCTCCCCCCCCCCCCCCCCCCAAAATATTTTTTCTGCGTAACGTCACTGAGCTTTAGAGTGTAGATAACGTAGTGGCGTATCCAAGGGGGAAGGGGGGACAACCCCCCTTTAAAAAAAAGTGTAAAGAATAATATAGAATAACTACAAATAACCATCTGACCAAAAGAGGATTTTAGTAGATACAAAGATGGTTATTGTGATGCTTTATAACGCACCGATGTTCACCAAAATGACCTTGAAAGAGAAAACTTTAAGATTAAAAAAAGGATTTTAGTAGCTAAAATTTTGGTGATGCTTTAAAACGTACAGATTTTCACCAAAATTACCTTAAAATAGAAAACTTGGATAAAAAACAGATTTTAGTAGATAAAAAAGTTGGCCATTGTGAATCCTTTAAAACGCACAAGATTTTCACCAAAATGACTGTGAAGGGGACCCCACCCCCCCCTTAGCCTTCGGCACATCTATGAAATAATTGGTTGACCCCCCCCCCCCTTCTGAATTCCTGTATACGCCACTGAGATAACGTGCCAAGAGCTCAATACCTTCCGGGCTTCAGTTCGAGTGTAGTGGGTGACAACCGTTATTGGCGACGAGGTTCAGGTGATGTGAGCTGCGTCTGACCAAACCAACCACTTACCTAGAAGAGACAACACAGGGGATTAGATATCATGGCGAGAATAAAGTATAAACTATACTCGCCTAGATTAGGAACACGGCGAATTATAAATCTCGGACTTAACGGCCCCGTTGCCCTTGGCCGCGCCATTCATTATAACAAGACCGAGACTTTAGAATAGATTCAAGCCAGAACAAGTGTGTATCCACCCACCAGATACAGGTGGGTTTACTGTGCAAGGGGGGGGGGGGACGCACGTGTTATAATTTTTATCACATTTACTCGAAATTAAATACAAATTTACGAACATCTTCAATTTTGTATTGAAAATTTTTAGCACATTATGAAACAAAACAAGTATGCTTGCAAATTACGTCACCTATAAAATAAAAGGAAACTTTTTAAATGAAGGCCTACTTTAGTTCCTTTTTATGAGACTTTTTAAATGTATGCCTACTTTAGTTCCTTTTTATGAGAACTTTTTAAATGTATGCCTACTTTAGTTCCTTTTTATGAGAACTTTTTAAATGTATGCCTACTTTAGTTCCTTTTTATGAGGATTTTTTAAATGTAGGTCTACTTTAGTTCTTTTTATGAGGACTTTTTAGAGGTAATTAGGTGTAAAAAGGAAATTTAACTTTTTAAATTGTTGAAAATTGATGAACTGATGAAAAGTTCCAAGTATGCATGTTCGCAGGAGAAACAATGTCACCTGACCGAGTTAGTCTGACGATGATAGAGCGAGAGTAGCAGCTTTGTTCTTACCTTGTTCCCTGTTTGTGCAAGTTAATGATGTAAGACGTAGTGTCGCTTATTTGCTTGGATAGACAATGAAGAGAGAGAGAGAGAGAGAGAGAGAGAGAGAGAGAGAGAGAGAGAGAGGCGGATTGAAGAAAACTTGATGAATGAAAGTACAGTCGCGTCGGTGTAAAGACCGTGCATGAGCTGAGCCTGCCACTCCCTCAGCGTCTGGCTAGAGTTGCCATTCATTCATGATGTAGCAGAATCAGGTCAGACGTACTGAGAGCGCGTACGATTGTGCGTGAATGTGCGTGTGATTAGCGCGTACGATTGTGCGTGAATGTGCGTGTGATTAGCGCGTACGATTGTGCGTGAATGTGCGTGTGATTAGCGCGTACGATTGTGCGTGAATGTGCGTGTGATTAGCGCGTAGGATTGTGCGTGAATGTGCGTGTGATTAGCGCGTAGGATTGTGCGTGAATGTGCGTGTGATTAGCGCGTACGATTGTGCGTGAATGTGCGTGTGATCATTGACTTGTATCTTGTGGAACCCGCATGGAAGCCAACACATTCGAAGTCAGTGTTGAATTCAGGGTTTTCAGCCACGCTGTATAATACCCCGGGGGTTTGGGGGGGAAATAAGGTTTTTAGAGTGCGTTTGGTGCGTTTTAGAAAAAAGGAGTTTGCTGAATGCAATAACAAAATAATGTAGTTTTTGTGCAGTCGATATTAGAAACAACAAACATCTCAACTTTTTTACAGTTATAATGATTATTCAACGAGGGAGTGAAGCGAAAGTCGACAACGCAAGTGCAAACGGCACAAGATATGTTTTTTGTGTAATGCCCCCTTTAGAGGCAGATTCCTGCTGACTGGCATCACACTTGTTTGATACATTGAAAACAAGGCCTCTATAAACAAACCAATCTGAAAACAATTTGTGAAATTTGGATTTTCTTGCAATTTGTTTTTTCTTTTTTCTGGTTAATACACAGACAATACAAAAAATAGGATTGTCCGCGGCCGCGGCTAAGGTTGACTTACACACAGTTGTACATAAATTAATCGTTGTAATTTCTCGTAGGAAACCAGTCGCTCTACAGGTGTTAACTATAGGTACTCTCAGAGGATAATTGCAGAGGAGTGGAATGTCTTAGGGCTGCAATCGCTTGCATTGAAGAAAACCTGAAGAAAATAGCGAAACATAGAAAACCTGAAGAAAACCATGGAAAGAGCTGCATGTCAGTCAGGATTGCCAGTGGTGGGGTTGAAATCCGTGACCTCCCGAATCAGAATGCAAAATGTGTAACTATTGCTCTGCATTGAAAAGTTTGTATTCAAATCTAATTCGAGTAGCATTCACGGTAGCACCGGTTCGAAAGGGTCAAAATGTGGTCAATATACCGTATAAGTAAATACAATTAAGGACTAATCATTTTCTTCATAACAAAATTAATAAATAAAAGCGATATTTCGGGTATTTAAACACCCTTCAAATGACTGATGAATGAGTGTTGAAAATACCCGAAATATTGCTTTAATTTTTTTAAATACCACGATAAGTCCTAAAATTGTATTTACTTATTGTATAACCTAACTGTTCTAACAATCTCAGTGTTTATATTACTATAAATATGTATAAAAGTGGTATTTTCAGATAGCCTACTTAACAATTGTCAAAATCGTGCTTGTTTTTAGAATAGCTTGCAACTACCGTATGTACCTATACAAGGTAACTTGCTCTGTGTATATTATACAATGCAGCTCTGTAGGAGCGTGTACAATCCACTATTTCACGTACTAGGCCTACTGCACTGACAGTCCGGTAGTTTATCGTACTGTCCGCAATGAAGATAGATTGCTGGAGGTTAGTGGTGAACACATCTAGCACGTCTGCCCTCATTCATGACCACTGCCCTAACTGAACAGCAGAGACAAACACAATTCTTTAACTTAGCTAGACAAATAATACAATAATAATATTATAAGCCGCATCGACTTGTTTAAGCCATTTTAATTTACATGATATCTATTATGTAATTTGTCAATCTATTAAATTTGTAATTATCTTCAATTTGCATCTACAAAATACACATTATTCTATTTTAGATCAGAAACCACGGTCCCGTTGTCAATCAAGATAAACTTATTATATGAAACTTCTATGAGGAGAAAGGTTAACAAATTATATATTTATTCTCAATAACAATTTAATAAGGAGGAGAACACAGTCGGGGGTTATCATTATCTAGCTAATTTATTTGAGCAACAACGTCATTTAACGTCTATATCCTATTCAGTTAAAAAATTGATTTACAAAGGAGGTTACCTATTTCTGCTTGGATGTAGTTGTAATGTGCAAACGGTAACAATAATACATAAATTTCAAAGTAGGCCTACACATATTAGGCGACGTTTTTGACGATTTTGAAAATCCATCAAGTTACATTTTTTTTGGCAAATTTTACTTAATTGTTTCGTTTAATATCCATGCATTTCATACTGTCTGGGCTTAAACAATGATTTCAAATGGGTTTCGAGACGCAAGCTGCCAACAAAGCCGACTAATGTGTTAAATGATTTTTTTGTGTAAATATAACTTTGCAGTTAAAAAATTGAACATAATGTGATGGATTTTGAAAAATAAAATAAATCGGAAAATATTTTTATGAAAGAACTGTTGTGACTAATCAAGGATGATCTAATGATTAATATCCTTGTTTGCTAGTAATTAAAATGTGCATCAATCTGCTCCTTCTTAGCTGCTGTAATAGGCGGTACGTAAGAGAAGCTTATCTCCCCCTCCCGCCCCCCCCCCCCCCACTATACATAGAACAGAAGCCTAGCCAACACAAACGCACGATTTGAATCAGGGCCGACCTTAATTCGGGAAGATTCTCCTGTGGGAGTTGAGCAATGTTGTAGTTTACTGAACACTAGCCTAGAATGCTGCACTGGCTATGTGTGTTAACTAGTCGTGGCGATTAGCGGTGATGAGGGAATGAACTAAGTCTATGACTTGGGCGGGATATGAACCCACGTTCCTTTGATATGTGCTGCACTCCGACTGTGTGGCATTTCACGTTTAAAAACGTCTGGACACTTTGTCCACCATGTAAACCGTGTCTGAACAGTGTGTCTACCATGTATTAATGTCTAAACCGTGTCTGAACAGTGTCCACCATGTATTAATGTCTAAACCGTGTCTGAATAGTATCTACCATGTATTAATGTCTAAACCGTGTCTGGACAGTGTGTCTACCATGTATTAGTGTCTAAACAGTGTCCACCATGTATTAATGTCTAAACCGTGTCTGAACAGTGTCCACCATGTATTAATGTCTAAACCGTGTCTGAACAGTTTGTCCACCATGTAAACCGTGTGTCTAAACAGTGTGTCTACCATGTATTAATGTCTAAACCGTGTCTGGACAGTGTCTACCATGTATTAATGTCTAAACCGTGTCTGGACAGTGTGTCTACCATGTATTAATGTATAAACCGTGTCTGAACAGTTCTACCATGTATTAATGTCTAAACCGTGTCTGAACAGTGTGTCTACCATGTATTAATGTCTAAACCGTGTCTGAACAGTGTGTCTACCATGTATGAAGGTCTAAACCGTGTCTGAACAGTGTGTCTACCATGTATTAATGTCTAAACCGTGTCTGAACAGTGTGTCTACCATGTATTAATGTCTAAACCGTGTCTGAACAGTGTGTCTACCATGTATTAATGTTAAACCGTGTCTAAACAGTGTGTCTACCATGTATTAATGTCTAAACCGTGTCTAAACAGTGTGTCTACCATGTATTAATGTATAAACCGTGTCTAAACAGTGTGTCAACCATGTATAATGTCTAAACCGTGTCTGAACAGTGTGTCTACCATGTATTAATGTCTAAACCGTGTCTGTGACAGTTGTCCAATGTAAACCGTGTCTAAACAGTGTGTCTACCATGTTTAATGTCAAACCGTGTCTAACGTTGTCACCATGTAAACCGTTCTAACAGTGTGTCTACATGTTTAATGTCAAACCGTGTCTGGACAGTTGTCCAATAAACCGTGTCTAAACAGTGGTCTACCATGTATTAATGTCTAAACCGTGCTAACAGTTGTCACCATGTAAACGTGTTAAACGTGTTACCAGTTAATGTCTAAACCGTGTTCGATGTTACCTGTATTATGTTAAACGTGTCTAAGTGTTACCATGTATTAATAAAAAAACCCGACGTGTCTACAGATTGTCTAAACCTGTATGACATGTTACCTGTATGAAGTGTACTGTTTAAAAGTGTCTAACATTTTTTGTCTAAACGTTCGACAGTGTCTACCATGTTTTAATGTTAAACCGTGTAAACGTGTCTACATGTATAATGTTAATGTCTAAACCGGTGTTACATGTATTAATGTCTAAACCGTGTCTGACAGTGTCTACATGTATTAAGAAACCGTGTTGACAGTGTTACCATGATTAAGTCTAAAGACATTCACCGTTTAATGTTAAACCGTGTCTGGACAGTGTTACCATGTATTAAGTATAAACCGTGTCTGACAGTGTTACCATATTAATGTATAACGCCTAAACGTGTTCCAGTAATAATGTTAAACCGTGTCTAAAAGTGTGTCACATGTATTAATGTGAAACGTGTCTAAACAGTGTGCCTACCATGTATTAATGTCAATGAAAGTGTCTACATGAATGTCTACACCGTGTGAAAAGTGTATACATGTATTAATGATAAATGTGAAAGTGTGTCTAATGATTTACAGTATAATGTCTAAACCGTCTGCAGTGTTAAAGTATTAATTTAAAACCGGTCTGAACAGTGTGTTACCATGTATTAATGTTTAAAACCCGTCTAACATGTGTAACCATGTATTAATGTCTAAACCGTTTGAGTCTACCGTGTTAATGTTCAACCTGTCATTAAAATGTTAACCTGCTGACATGTGTCTACCATGTATTAACAAATTCTGAAAGTGTGTCTACCTGTTGATGTTAAACCTGTCTAAGTGTAACCTGTCGTATTGTCACGTAAACCGTGTCTAAACAGTGTGTCTACCATGTATTAATGTCGTAAACCGTGTCTGAAAAGTGTCTAATGTATTAATGCTAAAACGTGTTCTGAAAGTTGTCTACCATTTTAAGTAACCGTGTCTAACAGTGTCGTCTACCATATTAATGTGTAAACAGTGGTCTAAACATGTTTACCAATTAATGTTAAACCGGTTCAATTGTTCTACCATGTATTAATGTTAACCGTGTCAACCTGGTAACCTGTTTAAAGTGTATAACCGTGTCTAAATTCTTACAATGTCGAAGTTTACCCTGTTAAAACCGTGTCTAAACAGTGTGTCTACCATGTATAATGTCAAACGTGTCTAAAAGTTATAATGTTAAACCTCGTTTAAACAGTGTGTCTACCATATTAATGTGTAAACCGTTTGTAAACGTGTGTCTACCATGTAAATTTAATGTATAAACCGTGTCTAACGTGTTCTAAGTTAAACCTGTTGAAACCGTGTCTACCAGTATTACTGTAAAGTTCTGAAAGTGCTACAGTATTAATGTTAACCTGTCTAAAAGTGTGTACCATGTATTAATGTCAAACTGGCTAAGTGTCTACATGTATAATGTTCTACCAGTGTAAATGTGTCTAAAAGTGTAAACGTTGGTCTACCATGTATTAATGTCTAAACCGTGTCAGAGTGTGTCTACCATTTTAAAACCGTGTCTGAACAGTTGTCTACCATGTTAAATGTCTAAACCGTCACATTGTGTCCTAAACGTTGTTATTAATGTCTAAACCGTGGCTGAACCAGTTTGTCCAACATGTAAAAACCGTGTCTGAACAGTGTTTTCTACCATGTAGTTAATGTAAACCGTCTAACTGTTTGTTCGTAACCGTGTTAAATGTTTCAACCGTTCAACGTGTCTAAATGATGTGTCTAAACGTGTCTGTAAAAGGGTTTTACATGTATTAATGTCTAAACCGTGTCTGAACGTGTGTAACCATGTATTAATGTCTAAACGTGTCTAAGTGTCTCATGTATAATGTCTAACGTCTAAACAGTTGTCTACCTTGTTAATGTTAAACCGTGTAATGTGTCTACCATGTATTAAAGTCAAACCGTTTATTAATTACATGTTGTGTCTACCATGTTTACAGTCCTACCCAACAGTTGTTAAATGTATTAATTAAACCTGTTTTTACATGTGTAATGTGAAACGTTTGAACGTGTGTCACCATGTATAATGTGAACGTGTCTGAACATTGTCTCATGTAATTAACGTCTGACGTGTGTTCCTGAACACGTGTATGTCACATGTTAAAGTCAAACCGTGTCTAAACGTGTGTTACCATGTATTAATGTCTAAACCGTGTCGACAGTGTCACCATGTATTAATGTGAAACCGTGTCTGAATGTCTACATGTGTTAATGTAACCGTGTCTAACATGTGTCACGTATTAATGTAAACCGTGTCTAACGGTGTCTACCTTATAAGTAAAACCGTGTCTAAACAGTGTGTCTACCATGTATTAATTGTAAACCGTGTCTAAACAGTGTGTCTACCATGTTTAATGTGTTAAACCGGTCTAAAACAGTGTGTTACCTGTATCAATGTAGTTAAACCGTGTTAAGTAGTTCAACATGTTAATGTTAAATGTGTCTAACAGTGTCTACCATGTACATGTATTAAATGTCTAAACGTGTTCTACCATGTGTCTACCTGTTATAATTGTAACCGTGTCTTGAAAACGTGTGTCTACCATGTATTAATGTTAAACCGTGTCTAAACAGTGGTCTACAAAGTATTAATGTCTAAACCGTGCTAAACGTGTCTACATGTATTAATTTAAACCGTGTCTAACAGTGTGTCTACCATGTATTTAAAGTTAAAACCGTGTCTGACAGTGTGTTACCATGTATAATGTTAAAACCGTGTCTAAACAGTGTGTCTACCATGTATTAATGTCTAAAACCGTGCCTAAACAGTGTGAATACCATGTATTAATGTCTAAACCGTGTCTGAACGGTGTGTCTACCATGTATTAGTGTCTAAACAGTGTGTCTACCATGTATTAATGTGTAAACCGTGTCTGAACAGTGTCTACCATGTCTGAACAGTGTCCACCATGTAAACCGCGCCTAAACTGTTTTTTGTGGACGCCAGGAAAGGAAGTTGAACCTTCCTAGTCCGGCAGATGAACCCTCTGAAGCCGCTATATTCACTGAACCACCGTAGGCCATCCCATCCCACATAACTGTACAAAACACCCAACCAGATTATCCAAGAGCTTCACCTTAGAACATCAATCTAAGATGTGAACGACTCTTCTCATTCTCTCATTCATACGTATTATACGTTACGCAACTCGACAACGCCTAGCCCGCAATTAACTTTATATCACTCCGAGGCAGACTGTCAATTTAATTTAATATGCTAATTTTGGGCGTTTGTACAACACTATTTGGCACTAATATTGATATTTGCATAATTGTTCCCGGCGGCCGACTCCAATATAAATACACCACACGGGAGAGAGAGATAGTTCGCGATGTCATGATTACATGATTGAGATCGCTCTAACAGTGTTGGCTCGGACCCGGCAAGACGAGCAATCCTGACTGAAGGTTTTTCTAATTTCATTGTAAATAAATACCTAACTCCAAGCACTTTGGACTGATGTTACCAAGTATTTACAACAACACGGATAAAAAATAAAAATGTATATAACATAAATAGTACAAATGAAACATAGAGAGGTGAGGTTAGAGGTGAGGTAACCTTAGTTAAACATACTGCCATCATAGGATATTACTGACAATATTTATGCATTAGCCTACTACTTGGTCTAGATCTGTATATATTTGTATATGTTTTTTTGAATATTTTTGTGAATATTGGTATTTATGTATTAGGGTAGCTAGAAGATATATCATGACATGTAATACACTCTGAACATGGTCTACATGGAAAGAGTCTATAGCATTAAGGGGTATTCACCCGCTAAACTCAAAAAATATATTTAATTCAGGCTAGTTATGAATTTAGAAACTAAGAGAAAAATTACTGGGTGCACCTTGACCCGAATAAAAATTGTCAAACCTGGTAATTTTCTAGCTAGGTTAGGTCCCATCGGGCAAAAATTTCCCAAAATAAATAACATGGGGACGATCTTTATGCCCCGTGACCTTCGAGGATTTTGATCCAAAAAAAAATTGTTCATTATTGACGTACTCGACAGCCTTTTCTGTAAATCCGCTATATATTGTTTTGTAATTTGGGCAAGTGGTTTGGTCAAAATATTCTGATTACCAAGAAAGGGTGTGATTTTGGAAAGCATATTTTTGCGTCTTTGAATGTATATTTGCGCACAGTTACAAGACACGATGTTATAAAGGACCATTTTCGATTGGTTCAATGCTCTAGAATCTATGTGGAACAAAAAATAAAGCCGATTTAAGAAATTCCCCAAAACGCCAATTTCAGGAAAAAAACTTACAAAATTCGTTTAAAATCACAGTTACAAGATACAATTTTTACAGTCATTTTAGTGTAGTATTATGCTATGGATTATGTGGTAAAAATTTTTTTTGAGTTATCTATCCAAGGGTTTCCTGTCGAAGTTGGATGTCAAATTGGAGGTCGAAAAGTGATGCAGAACGTTAGTGAATGCTAAATTCACTTAAGTGAAGTGGTCACTTACGTCACAGATAACAGAGTACACTACTATCTGTGCTTACGTGGTTAAGCCGATCAATCCTATTCTTTACATAAAAATGTAACAGTGTAAAAACAAGTTGACCCGAGCACCACGGTGAAGACTGAAGAGTGTAGGTAGACGCGCCTTCACCTGACAAGAAAACACAATTTAATGCCTTTCAGGCGTTAATGGTGCCTGAATCT
>JAMZAV010005055.1:0-48925 GCA_024449915.1 Sweltsa coloradensis
GTTTTGTAGGCCTATTAGTTTCAACATATAACGAAATCTGTAATCACGACGAATGGGACTTATACTGGACAAGTGGGCTTATCTTTTTTCCCAGGCTTATCTTGTGTCGAGAGCGAAGTGCGGGCAATAGTGAGAGATCCCCAGACGGGCATGTGGGAAAATAATTTACTTGCCTGACCACTTTTTTTACATGCCCCGGGCATCTCGGGCATGGTATTTTTTTAGCCCTGGTGAGTGTATCAAGTACTGCATTAACAATACGCCTATGGTATGCACAAGGACGGAGATAGTTAAAAAATAACTTTCAATGAATGGCTCAAAAGTCAAAATGGCAGCGGTGGTTGGGACACATGATGAGGGTGAAGGAGGACGGTGAACAGGATGCAGGGGATAAGAGGGGAAGACGAGGGAGACCCAGACTGAGGTGGGGAGAGGTAAGAAAGACAGAACACAGCTTGGGAAAGAGTTCAACAGGAAGAATGGTGGAAACCAGTGGCGGCTTGAACCCCTGACAACCCCCGGGCCAACTTTATAGCATTACACCCACCCACGCATGGGCGCCGCAGGAATTTTGGCAGGGGGGCATACATCACTATCTGTACTTTCGTTGGGCAAGCACAGGGGGTTTGGGGGGCGGAGCCCCCCAACAATAGCGCCGCAGGCGAAAATTTTGAAAATCAGGTTTTTAGAATGCGTTTGGTGGGTTTTAGAAAAAAGTAGTGGGCTGAATACAATACCAAAATTATGTAATTTGTGTGCAGTCGATACTCGAAACTAGAAAACCACCAAAAGGAATCTTAAAGGAAACCTTAAAAATAATTTACCCCCTTTTTTTGTCCTTTAGTCAAAAGCTTCAGATTCCCAACAATGAGTTGGGCGGTTATTAGTTTTTTGATTACTGAGATAATATGACTTTACCCCACCTCACATCTTCCTTTTCGCAGCCTTTTATTGTGACGATCAAAATTCGCATTATTCTATGGAGTGGTATTCTTTTCAAACTCAAGACGAACTATTGCAGGTAAAAGACACAATAAGTCTATCTCGCAGAAATTGCCAACCATTAAATTTAACAAACGTTCATCAGTAAAGAAATCGATTGTACAAGTTTAATCATAAATCCAGACATCAAATAAGGGAAAATTAGCACTTCTGCTGGCTCGTGGCCATGGAGGGGGGGGAGGGCAACTGCCCCCTTGCCCTCTCCTGCGGGTGCCCATGCACCCACGTGATGGCGACATATTTTTTGCTATAGTGCCCCAAATTAGGTGGCCTAAAACACTTTTTCAGGCGAGCCCTTAAATATGCCGTGGCAAACTAAGCATACCCACCGGCAAGGGCGTCTACAGAAATCTTGTCCGGGACGGGCAAAAATCCCAACTTGTACCTTCGCGGAAAAATTAGGGGGATTTGGGGGGCCTGCCCCCCAACAACCGCGCCGCAGGCGAATTTTTTTAATCAGGTTTTTAGAGTGCATTTGGTGCGTTTTAGAAAAAAGTAGTGGGCTAAATGCAACATCAAAATAATGTAGTTTTTGTGCAGTCGAACTGACATTTACCAGGATATTTCGGCGACGTGTGTACCCTTCTCAATTTTTAATATTAATATATATAAAAATGAAATGAATATTCTAATTCACAACTAAACTATTCTTAAATAATATATGCATATAAATAATAGAGTGGAGTTGATTTACCTGTACATTTATTTTATGTCATCGAAGATAGCAATAGCTGGATAGACTGAAAAGTATTGTCGGACACTTCTTGGTAAAATATAGCTTTAAAAAAAATGACGGACCAGACCGGCCAGTGGCGTAAAACTTATTTCATAGTTTTAACTTTGTCCTTGATTTGTTATTATAATTAGTAGGTGCCTTACAATTGTTATTTATATTTTTAGGGGTGTTGTAACTTTCTATTTTTAATGTATTTCATTATTTTAATTCATTTTCTTACCACAGCGCTAACACAAATCAGTGTATTACACTTTTTCTTGTGTCTACTTCAGCCTACGCCAGATAGGTTCATACATAAACATAGGTGTGGTTTTCTTGTATTAATTCCCATTACAGTGACACCCTCTTTCGAATTGCCGCGTGTTTTCTTTTATCCTCTCTCATACTTTTTCTCAATAATTTCTTTTTTGCCCCCCCCCCCCCCACCCAGGCTACTGGAGCGGCCTCTACCTTGCTCCCGTGGGGTGGGCGCTACTGTCCTGGAAGGTCTTGTCCTTGTGCTCGATTGGGGTTTTTAACAAAAATGTTGGCTCAAGAAACCGAAAAAATAGGACTATCAAATGTTATAAGCTTGGCCAGGGATCTTGGCCCCCCTCCCCCCCACCCCCTGCGGACACCCATATCCACCGGGCACCACTGGTAGTAGTGGTTACAGAAAAAAATATTAGATGCTTGGTGGTACCGCGCGTTTGGGTGACTTTGTTCTTTTTCAGTTTATTTGGCACGATCTTTTGAGTGCGCATTTTAAAACCATCACAATAATTACATTCCCATCTGACACGAGTATTGGGCTTGTTCGGGAAGTTTTCATCATATAGGCATGATACTATTTCTTTAATAGCTCATATTTATGCAGCAAACACTCAATGATTAATAGGCCTACTTACTAACGTCACCACAACGACCGTCCACCCTGACCTGACCACCCACCCCTCTATTTCTCGCGGGGCCATGGCCCCGAATTTGTATGGTCAGGCCGCCACTGGTGGAAACATAGGAAAATATGTCAAGAACTGGTGAGAAAACCTTCAAAGAAGAAGAAGAAAGTAAAGAGATAAAAGAAGAACAAGAAAGTATGGGTGGAGCGTCCGGCATTGCTAGTGACTTCGATAGACCCAGGGGCCCAAGACTTTGGTGGGAACCTCCCACCCCAAGCCGACTTCATTGTTGGATCAAGGGTCTGATATTATTTATTTATCAATATCATCATTATTATTTCACAAGTTATACTTTTGCGACCCGATATAATTGAAGAGAAATTATAATATTGACGGGATGTTTCGTCGCGTCGAAGGGATTCTCGATTATTTTTATTTCCATGTTGTTTTACTCGGGACAAGGAGATTCAATAAGAGCAGCTGAGATTAAGTATCATGTACCATACTGACATACGCCACACCCACTACCAGGGGACACTAGGGTTCACTACACAGTTCACTCCAAAGAAAAGCAAGCATCGACAAACATTGAACTTGCCGCCATTAAGCTAAAGTGGTTCCCAATGCCACTTTATTAGAGCTAGCAATTTCAGTCAAACTATTATCGATATTGATTTTTAAATCGGACCGCATTCCTAACATTTCCGTTATTTTATTTTCACTAGGTCTATTTTACTGAATAAATGCAGTAAGGTGAACTGTGGTGTGAGCTAGTCAACATGCTGGGAACATGCGAACATGCTAGGAACATGCTGGTGCTTCTTAGACCACTAGCTTAACAATATCATTACTTCACTCACGACAACAGCCGTGTCAGATAACTTAGAGACTGCAAGAATAAGGAAGTGAACAGACTTTATAATATTACGTTAACAAATTAAATAGTTAAGCAAGTAGTCGAACACCGTAGCTAACTTACATGCAGGATACACTCTTACAAGGAGGATAGAGGATTAGGATAAATCAACTGTTCCAAGAACTGACTTACAAACATCAATACGATACGAGCGTAGGAGGCGAATATACGATGTCTGAGACATTGAAGAATCACCGTGAGCTGCGACATACATGTGGAAGGTTCTCGAGAGCCTCTGACGTTCGTACAGGTTCTTCTCATCCCTGAAATGTGCATACAGTCACTGGTAGGGTTGCATCAAGGATAAAATAAAAATAATTGTTAATTGATAAGGTATAAGGACCCTGAGAAATAGCAATAAAAAGTTCTAATTTCGTTATAAAAAAAAATCTTCAATTTCAGTATAAAAACTCAAGGTAAGGCATCATTTCATCATAAAAATAGCACTGCAATCACTACCCTTCAGCAAATTAAACGTATTCACATAACAATATTTAGGCCCTATAAAGTTAACTATTGGAATTAGCTAGCATGTTCGATAATAATATTTCCAACTGTCATGGTGCCAACTATATACGTTAAATTAAAACAGAAATGTTATTTCTATGTCCAATTGTCAAATAAATTGCATATTTTGGAGTTAAAACTTAGAGAAATGAGAAAAGTTCCCGATTTGACTCTAATTTAGCAGAAAAACGTAATTACAGTAAGATCCCTCTTATCCGATCTCCTCTTATCCGATATTCCGTGTTAACCGACCCCCCCAAAAAAAAAAAAAAAAAAAAAAAAAAAAAATTAAAGTTAATCTAAACGTAGTAAACATAAAAATAATTACAGACGCCGCGCCGCACTTTTTTAAATGTACTCGAACATTGTAGGCATCCTTAAGTGGGATGACATACGGTACCCGGTTCTTCAGAAATTACCCGGAGCCGATTTAAGATCCGGTAATTCCGGCCTTATAGACAATCACCAGTCTTAAATTACGCGCTACGTGGTTGGGTCTTTCCGGAGCTAGCCCCTGCCTAAAGGTAATTGGAGTTGACGAGAGCGCGTTGTAAGCTACACGTCTTCGTCCGTAGCTGGCGAAGTCGCGCCATTGCCACGAGTGAGTGCAAGAGGAAAGATGCGGCAATAAATCTTGGACACCGGTACTGCGATCGGAGATCCGGGTAGCATCCAACCACTCCACCATCAGTGACTGACAAAGGATGGTTGGGTGAGAAGTAAATTCGCAATGCAATCGATTTATAATCCGTTCCAAATTCGTTATCAGACACGCATAGATCGTTGTTCCTGGGCTTATGTTCTTTTTTCCAGCTTATTGCGCGAGAGCTTCAGCGCGGGATATAGTAGTGAGAGGTTTTCCCACATAGAAAGAAGCTAGGCCTAGGCCTAGCCTAGCCTATTTTGCATTGTAGGCCTAGCCTAGGCCTACGCGTCGAGTTTAGCCTTAGACATACGTTTTAATTACGACATGTAGGCCTAATTGTGTACGTGTGTTTGTGACTTGATTTACAAGCTATT
The DNA here is from genome assembly GCA_024449915.1 of Sweltsa coloradensis. Classification (NCBI taxonomy): domain Eukaryota; kingdom Metazoa; phylum Arthropoda; class Insecta; order Plecoptera; family Chloroperlidae; genus Sweltsa; species Sweltsa coloradensis. The sequence continues at coordinate 5,060 of JAMZAV010005055.1, forward strand.
AATTATTTAGTATACCCTGTATGAAGTGTATCGTGTGTATTTTATGTTCCTTATCCATTCAGGTGTGGCTAGGGCTACGCTAGGACACAGGACAAATAAACAATGAAACGCGCCATCCGAGCTTTTCGCAATCCGAGGTTCCCCCGGTCTCATCCAAGTCGGTAGAGGGCTAAATTATTACCTACTGCTGCTAAACTGAGTATTTTAGGTTCTAGTCTGGAAGTTCTTTATCGCTTAGTCAGATGGGGTTGACATGGTTTTTTTGCATGAGCTTTGGTTTCTTTCGATAAAAGATCATTTTGTGGCAATCCGTTAGTAAAAAAATAATTAAAGTTAATCGAAATTTTTTTAAAACGGCGCAAGTCTGAGGTTGCCAATCGTTAGAGCTTGTTCAGTTACGATGTCTAATTTTATTTTGATCCGAAAGTAGGAAATGGAAGACATTATAAAGAAAGTAAGTGCAGGCAACAAAGCGCGCGTCAGTCCTCTCTAAAATTGCATGCCACCTAAAAGTAAGCCAATTTGAAGGAATGTATATATGGTTGTCACGAAAGTGTTAAATCAGGTTTTTCCAAGGAGTCCAAGTGCGTCCAGATGGCGGGGAAATTTACTCCAAGTAAAGTTTCACACCCCGGGGTTCCCAATTACTTTGGCAATAAGTGAGCGATACAAGCTAGATCCAGACGTAACTGTAAAAAAAATTTGAAGTAAATTAATGCCGTGTTGGACATTGGTGAGCGTGAACGATGGTAACGGACCCACGGGAAGAAAATCGGAACCTTGGAAAGTTCGAAATTGAATTGAAATCGCATTTAGAAACCTGTTACGACAACAACGACCTTCACCACAGACCAACGAGAGAAAGTAAAGAGATAAAAGAATGAACAAGAAAGTATGGGTGGAGCGTCCGGCATTGCTAGTGACTTCGATAGACCCGGGGCCCAAGACTTTGGTGTGGAACCTCCCACCCCAAGCCGACTTCATTGTTGGATCAAGGGTCTGATATTATTTATTTATCAATATCATCATTATTATTTCACAAGTTATACTTTCGCGACCCGATATAATTGAAGAGAAATTATAATATTGACGGGATGTTTCGTCGCGTCGAAGGATTCTCGATTCTTTTATTTCCATGTTGTTTTACTCGGGACAAGGAGATTCAATAAGAGCAGCTGAGATTAAGTATCATGTACCATACTGACATACGCCACACCCACTACCAGGGGACACTAGGGTTCACGTACACAGTTCACTCCAAAGAAAAGCAAGCATCGGCAAACATTGAACTTGCCGCCATTAAGCTAAAGTGGTTCCAATGCCACTTTATTAGAGCTAGCAATTTCAGTCAAACTATTATCGATATTGATTTTTAAATCGGACCGCATTCCTAACATTTACGTTATTTTATTTCACTAGGTCTATTTTACTGATAAATGCAGTAAGGTGAACTGTGGTGTGAGCTAGTCAACATGCTGGGCAACATGCAACATGCTAGGAAACATGCTGGTGCTTCTTCATGACCACTAGCTTAACAATATCATTACTTAACTCACTGACAACAGCCGTGTCAGATAACTTAGAGACTGCAAGAAATAAGGAAGTGAACAGACTTTATAATATTACGTTAACAAATTAAATAGTTAAGCAAGTAGTCGAGCACCGTAGCTAACTACATGCAGGATACACTCTTACAAGGGAGGATAGAGGGATTAGGAATAAATCAACTGTTCCAAGAACTGACTTACAAACATCAATACGATACGAGCGTAGGAGGCTGAATATGACGATGTCTGAGACATTGAAGAATCACACGTGAGCTGCGACATACGATGTGGAAGGTTCTCGAGGAGCCTCCTTGACGTTCGTACAGGTTATTCTCATCCCTGAAATGTGCAATACAGTCACTGGTAGGGTTGCATCAAGGATAAAATAAAAATAATTGTTAATTGATAAGGTATAAGGACCCTGAGAAATAGCAAATAAAAAGTTCTAATTTTGTTATAAAAAAAATCTTCAATTTCAGTATAAAAACTCAAGGTAAGGCATCATTTCATCATAAAAATAGCACTGCAATCACTACCCTTCAGCAAATTTAACACGTATTCACATAAACAAATATTTAGGCCATATAAAGTTAACTATTGGAATTAGCTAGGCATGTTCGATAATAATATTTCCAACTGTCATGGTGCCAACTATACGTTAAATTAAAACAGAAATGTTGATTTCTATGTCCAATTGTCAAATAAATTGCATATTTTGGAGTTAAAACTTACAGAAATTGAGAAAAGTTCCCGATTTGACTCTAATTTAGCAGAAAAACGTAATTATTACCTTATTTTGCTACTTAATAATAAAACAGTCATATTTAGGTTCTAGTGTGAAAAATGCCTATCGTCTAGTTAGATTGGGGTTGCGGTTTTTGACCACCCGCAAGCTTTGTTCTGGTTGAATCCAATAGTTTTGTGGCAAAACGTTAAAAAAAGTTAAAAATTTAAATTTAAAGTTAATCGAAATTTTTTTTTTAAAAACTAAACGGCGACAAAGTCTGGGGGCCAAATCCTTTAGAATGTCCGTCCAGTCACGAATAGTTAATTTTATTTTGACCGAAAAGTAGGAAATGGAAATACATTATAAAAAAAGTAAGTTGCCAGGGCCCAACAAAAAGACGCGCGAAGTTTCTAATGCACGCCACCTAAAAGTAATCAAATATTTTGGGGAAGTAGTGTATTTTTGTCACAAAGAGTTTAAATGTTTTCCCCAAGGTCAAGGTCCTCTAGAGGGCGGGGGATTTTATCCACAAAAAAAAGGGTTTTCACCGGGTTTCCCAATACTTTGGCAATAATTGGATGAGCGAGCGAGCGAAGCAAGATTCCATTTCACTCACTGGAGAAAAAAATCCGGAATGTTTTTTTTTTTTTTTTTTTTTCTTTCTTTCTTTTTGTTTTTTTGTGGTCTTTTAACCCACGTTTCCCGGCAAAAAACCGAAACTCCAATCGCGAGAAATTTTCGGAGACCTTCGAAATCTCTGAATTAAACTGCCACTTTTTTTGAGCGCAATGGGGAAAAATTTTTTCTCAAAAAAAAACGAAATTTTACTTTTTTTTTTTTATTTTTAAAAAATTTTTCGCTTATAACCCCTACTTTTCTTTACCCGATTGTAATGATTTTTTCACAGAACCTTAATTTTATAAATTAAGATATTCGGGAAATTTAGCGAATCGAAAAATTATTTTCATAAAAATCAAAATTTTACGGGTTTTTTTTTTTTTTAAAACAATTTTTTGATTTTAAAACACCTACATGCTTTATTTATCCTTTTGTAATGTTTTTTTTTACAAAACCCTTTAAAATTTTATGATTTATATATTCGTTAAAATTTTTGAGCGCAAGAATAATTTTTTCTTTAAAAATCAAATTTTTTTCTATTTTTTTTTTTTTAAATTACGATTAAAAAAAAAAAAAAAAAAAATAAAGTTTATTTTTTTTTAAAATTTAATTAAATCAAAAAAAAATTTTAAACTTGAAAATAATTTTTTCATAAACACCAGAAAATCCGCATAACATATGGCGCTCATGCTCACCCCAACTGCGGCGGGCCCTTAACGTTTTCCTATAAATAATATTGGAAACGGCCCTGGGGGGACAGCGAAGTCGAAAATTTTTTAAAAATTAAAAAAAAATGTGCATGGGGTCTAGCTAAGCATGCCCCTTTATAACCGCGCCCAACTGAGCGTTTCCTAGTTATTTTTTAATGTCCCCTTTTTTCACCACGACAGGTGTAGTCAAATTGAAAGTAAATTTAACCCCCAAAAACCAATTATTTTCAGGCACAAATTTGTTTTTTGTAAATCTTTTGATAGGCACTCTTTTTTGTGAAAGTAATTTTTATCTTTAGCACAAAACACTTTTTAAAGGCGGGAGTAGGCCTATAACCAGCGCATACTATCGTATGATCACGGGGACGGCGAAACCCCTCATTTGATGGAAAAATCGAGAACTTTTTAATTTTTCAGAATTTAGGACAAATATGCACTCCTGATTTAACATTAAACCCCCAACTGGTTTGTTTCAAATTGAGTAAATTTTTAGACATTTCAATTACTTTTTTATAGGGTCCGGCCCGGGTAATACAAAGCAGAAATTTGTAAATAAACCCTCAGCGGGGATTAAACCGGGGTCTCCCGCTTCACCGTGCGGAGACTTCTCCCTAGACTCTCCACTAGACTACAGAGCAAATAAGATCCTAATATAGGCATTTTTAAATTCCCTGGACTGTTTTAATATTAGCTGAAAAATTAAATCTAAACAAGGTCACCTTCACCAAACTCACGGTAAACAAAATTTTCCCTTTGAAAGATGGGGTTTGGCTGAATAACCCAAAAAGTCCGGTCCATCTCTCTCAGTTTTGAAAAACTGGGTTTTGGTTGGATTTTTGGGAGGAGGGTGCTCGTCCACAGGGCGCCTTTTAAAACGTCGCTGGGACAGAAAACAGGGTGTGTTATAAAATTTACTCCCCGGGTTTAACCCCCAAAAAAGTAATAAAATTTAACTCTTCTAAATAAGTGAGATCTAGTGATAGGGTAGGCTTTAGCCCTGACATAGGTTTTACGCACTGGGACCAACTTCACGCAAGGTGTGTGAAAAAAATATTGCTCCCAATGTTTTTAAGGGGCTATTAGTTTTCCCCCAAAAATTTTTTTCCCAAAAATCTAAGCAAATAGGCTACTGGGCCCTACACTAAATGACATTCAAAAATTATATTTTAAAGGCGCACAGGAGAGCTATAATACGGCCATGCGTGTCCCCGCATTCATTGGAACTCGGCCCACAACTTCATATTATGGGTCATTCCATAAAATTCACCAAACCCTGTTCAGCCCCATTTCAGAAAAAACCAAAAATTTTACACCTTACTACTCATGTTTTAAAGGCAAAAAACCAATTTTTAATAATTTTTTTGGTCATGATCTAAGGGGACTTACAGGCCCCTTTAAAGGTGCAGCGCGTTGTAAAAAGGGCCTTTTAAGGGTAGGGGTAATTGGAAAAACTGGGAAAAGTACAAGTCGTGGGAGGAGGGGAAACATACCCAAATTAATCGTCCAAAGAGCTTTCTTTGACATATATTTTTATAACCTTACTACTTAACATCTATGGTACGATTAGTACAAATTTTGACGCAAATGTAGATTTTTGCAACTTTGCAAAGTTTTCTCATAGAAGGGTTTGATCCAATCCCCATTTTTTTACAGTTATTGGGTAATTTTAAAATGTGTAAAGATAAAAGTTGTGTGTTTTTAAACCCTTTAGTTTTTGCAAGCTTTCAAAAATGTCAAAATTTAAAAATTTCCCGTTTTGGGGGGCCCTCGTAACTCCAGGGGGGGGGACCATTTAAAAATCTGAATTTTTTGCATGAAAGTTATGAACCTTTTAAAAAGATGCATTTAAAAATTTTGGAGAATGTGTTTTCCTTCGTTTGGAAATTTTACATCACACTGAAGTTGCCCAAAAATTCCCCCTGTTGCTATGTTTGCAATCATATTGGTGCATTGCGCCATGCATTAATTTCTAATTTGTTGACAAGAAAAAATCATTTAATATTTGTAGATTAATGTTTTCTTTGCACAGCATAGGTGTTAATGAAAATTTCCCTTCATTGGCTAGTTGATTAGGCAAAATTCCAGCCTAACGTTCCTTTTTTTTCACTGGACTGACTAAGAATCCCAAATTTTTTTTTTCAGTCTTCCTCTTATCCACAAACAATTTTTTTATGCAGGTTGTTGCATAAGTTCTGGGCCAAGGCCTACTTTTTTAAGTTTTTGATGAGGTCTTCATTAATGTTGATCTCAGCGGAGAAAAATCCTAACATGTTTCATTTGTGACCCAAAACTTCCTCCTTTTCCCCAAAATTTAAAGGGTGTGATGAGAAGAAATGTACAAAGTTTCTCCTTCATTTATGTTGTTTGGGCTCAAAAACTCCACGCCACCTTATTCTAAAATCTCCACATAATCACACTACTAATTGCTTTTTTGACCTGATTTTCACTATTTTAACTTCTTTGTAGTTATTTGAATGGATGTTTTAAAAAATTTTCATTATTGCAAACAATCGAATCGAGCAAAGTTTTTCTCTAGTAAATAACTTAAAAAGGTACCCCTTTAGCTTTTCAAACTGATCACTCAAACTAATTCTACTCCATGGGTGTTCTTACATAGATAAATGTTCCCCCGTGAATTTTGTTTGCAAAAAATTTAAACAATCTTCTAGAGTCAAAATTTTTTTGTCTTTTTTTTCTCTGTAACGGCTTTAGAAAAATAATGTTTTAACAGTTATCCTATGCCCCTTACAGGTCATTTCCACGTGACATTAAAAAAGTGCCACTGGGGTTCAAAGCCAAAATTAGCTTGATTTGCAACATTAGAGAAAATTTATTTTTTATACTGTACTTTTTATACGGCTTGCTGCCCCACAAAAAAAACAAAAAATTTTAAAAAATTCGAGCTATTTTTTAATTTCTGGTAGAAGGGTTTTGAAAAGAGTATACCCGCTGGTGGCGTGTTTAATTTGGGCACTTATTGATTGCAATAATGTCAAATGTTTCTAACATCCAAACCAAAAACTACGAAAAAATTCAAAAAATAAGAATCAAATCAAACAACAAATTATAAAAGATTATGTGACAGCATTTAGGACTAATAAGTGGCTTGGAGTTAGTCCAAAGACATCAAAGAAGGAGACAACTTTTTACACTTTTCCCCCCGCCTTCAAATTTTGAAAGGAGGGTAATTCATGGGGGTCACTAAGAAAACATTTATGGATTCTTTCTCCGTTCAAACTATTACGGCAACTGTCGAGTGCCAAAATTAAGAAGACCTCAGTCAAGAAATCAAAAAGAAGACCTTCATGCAACAAACCAAATTAAAAATTTTTGTGTTTGATAATGGTTTCTTTTGGTTCGGAAACCAGATGTCCACCCAAGTTTTTTTTTATATTTGTGTATTAAAATTTTAAAAAGTTGCATCTATTCATTCCATTGCATTCCTACGAGCTTTTGCTATATAATAAAAAAATTAAATTAAAAAAGATACTATTGTAATAGGGTAACCACGAACAAGTATTTTCCCTTTTGTGGTTGCCCAAATTACGCGCAAAAAAAAAACCTTTTTTTAAAAATTATCTATATGTGTTTAATAAATTAATTGGAATTGAATTGAAATTGAGTAAAAAAATAAAAAAAATGATATACATTTTTGTGATGAATTTTTTTTTTATTTTTTCCCAAAAAATAGCCGCAAAAGTACCCCGGGAAAACCAAATTAGTATTATTTAATTGGAAAGTCATGGAAAAACCAAAACACATGTCAGATTTTTATAGCTGTATTCAAAATATAGAAAAAATGTATGAAAAACCAGAGCAAACTTTCGACCAATTAATACTCTAAAGGAAGATAATTGATGGAAAAAAGGGTTTTAAAGAAGGGAAATTGTAGACTTTATTGAAGAAAAAGATATCTTAATGAAGAGCAACAGGTTTCCGTAGCAAATATGGGTGTAACAAGCGGTCAATGTAATAAGGATTTAAAGATAAAAAAATAGATAAAGAGATAAACATAGCATTTTCTTTGGGTCTAAAACCCCTGCATTTGAAACTTGTAAAAATTCTTTTTGAGAAAAATTTAAGAATTTCGGATTTTTTGGATGCATTAAAAAAGGATTACCTTCGTATTTAGAAAATAGAAACAAAAAGTAAAATACAACAAGACCTATTCTAAAACAAATGAAAAAAACAAGGTGTGCCACAAAGGCTCAATTTTTGGACCATTTTTTTTTATTCTGTATATTAACGACATAAAGCATATCTTTAAATATTGTAAAATATTCTATATCGGATGATATTTTTTAAATCTAGGGACTAATTCTAAAAAAGTCTTATTGCAAAGAGGAAGAATTTCGCAGATTAGAATTATGGCTTGGGTACAAAAAATGATACCCAAGTAAAAATATCGAAAGGGTTTTGATAAAATGCAGCCAAAAAGTGAGGGAAGAAAAAAACCCAACTTAAGTAAAATTGTCATAAAAATTGGAGGAGAGAAGTTGGAGATTGTTAATGATTTAAAATATTTGGGCATAATTATTGACGAAAATCTAACCTTTGAAAAGCATGGGCAGCAAATAATAAAGAAATTAGCCAGGAAAGTAGGACTATTTCGAAGAATGTGCGGATGTTTACCAATAAGTAGCAAGATAAACATTTGCCAAGCCATAATAACGTCACATTTTGATTATTGCAGTTCAATTCTATTTTTACTAAATAAAAATGAAATTGCAAAAATGCAAAAATTACAAAACAAAGTAATGCGAAGTATACTGTGGGTATCAAGACGAACATGTGTGAAGCATTAGGCTGGCTGAATGTTAAACAGAGAATTATTTTAAACACCCTAACATTTCTGTTGAAAATTTCAAAAGGGATTGGGCCAGACTACTTATGTAAAAAGTTAAGAAACAAAAAAGATAACTATTATAATACAAGAAACGGGAAAAACCTAATAGTTCAAAGAAACAACACAAAATTTGGAAACAATTCTATTTTTTCAAAAGGAATGAAAATATTTAATCGGTTACCATTAGAAGTTAGAAATGTACAGGATGTGTATAAATTTAGAGCCAAGTGCTGTAAGATAGTTAAGGAATGCGGATGGAAGAGGGAGGTTACTGGAACGGAGGATTTCTGGACTCAACCAGACTAATGTATATGAAAGATGTAAGACTTTATGCTCACCTTGTAAACATATTTTGTATTGTTTTTCATTATTATTGTATTTTGTTACAAGTCTCAAAAAATCTATAATTTTGTCCTTGATGTATCTTGTAAGTGACTGACAAGTATGTTTACATAACATGTAAATTAATGGATGGAGATTATTGCAAGAGTTAGGGCATAATAATGTGATCAATTATACTAGCCCATATTTGTAGGCCTATGTTTCTTTATGATGGTAAATTTGATTGTTTTATAATTATATACAGAATGTATGATGTATGTGATGATAATGTGTTGTATGACATGTAAAATAGCAAAAATGCTAATAAAGATATACTACTACTACTACTACTCAAAAATACATAAGTCCAAAACAAGATGGCGTCGTAAAAAACTTTGTTCCGGAATGCCAGATGTCTACCCAAGTTTTTTTTTATCACTTAGGTATATCCTAACGGGATCAGAAGAAAAATTCCATCGAGCTCGAAATTCCTACGGGTCTTATGGTCAGGGATTGTATGTGTGTATTAGTGCACCTATATGCAGGACTAATAATATGTAATTCCCTAAAAATAATCCCACAATGTACCCAGGAAGACCAAATTAGTATTATTTTATTTGAAATTTTATGAAGAATCCAAATATAACGTCAGATTTATTACACCTATAATCAAAAGTATAGAAAATGTATGAAAACCTAGAGCGTGTACTATATGTATATGCCCAAAACAAGATGGCGTCATAAAAAACTTAGGCCCGGAATGCCATATGTCTACCCAAGATTTTTTTTATCCCTAAGGTATACCCTAACAGGATCAGAAGAAAAATTCCATCGAGGTCGAAATTCCTACGGGTCTTATGGCCAGGGACTGGATTATGGAGGTGCCGGATAGGTAGTCGAAATTAAACTAACCTGGCTGGTGCATATGGTGGAGGTGCCGGGTCATAAAACGCGATTGTGAGATCGTAAAAATAGTTAATGGTTTTATGGTGATACCCTATCAGGCTATCAACCCTATTTGGCCACAAATTATGAAAAAGAGACCCACTTTTTTAATAATTTTTGAATTTTGTATTTTTTTTTAAAATTACAAAGAATTGCATTTCGATATATCGATATCATATCGAAATATTTCGTGTGATATCGATAATGATTAGCCCAGCACTAATATTGATGATCTTTGCCCCACCGTAACTTCCTTACTTGTAGACAGAATGCTTTGGCCTTAAACTCTCTGTTACAGTACAGATTTAACTTTCTTTCCATTTTTTGTTATTATACTTTCTAAGTTTGTCGGTCTCTTGTAGTTTATATTCTCCACCTTCTTTTTTTCCCTACAGGTCCTGCTGTTTCCTTTCTTGACTCTTTCCATTACTACTGTTTTACTTTTTCTAAATACGAAGGGCAAGTCTACATTTTTTTATTACAGCTTTCCATTTAACAATTATTTACCTTTGCAGCTCTTCAATTGTCTTTCCACATATTATAACAATGCAATCAGCATACATATTCTTCTCTATAATAGGCCTACAGTGAAATTAAAGTCTTCACTGTGCTCATCCAATAAGGGCCCTCATTGGTTAGAAACTTTCATCCAAAGACAATTAAGGATATTCGATGTTTATTTAGTCTTTTTGAGTTTAGTAAAAATTTGATTTGACCCTAAAACTGGGGAGAAATGTAGCTACAGATAACACACTGTAAGCGAGCATTTAGTAGCCTCATCCCACTACCTACAACACAAAACTATTTTCCAAGTTTTGTATGCCATGAAGCCGAGATTGGCAATACGTAGTTAGACAACGGAAAATCGGTGATTACATTGCCTGAATACAAATCCTGATAATTTGATTTTTAGCACAATGAGATTTATCAAATATAACGATAATCGGTTTTGTTTTTCACATCGGGACGCATTCCTAACATTGAAATTATTTTCACGAGGCCTATTTCACTTTGATAAATGCAACATGGTGAACTGTGGTGTGAACTAGTGGACTTCGTAGGCACGGACATGCTGGTGCTTCTTTGTGACCACTAACTTGACGTATCATCACTTCACTCACTGACAACAGCCATGTCAGATAACTTGGAGAATAAAGAAACAAGTAATAACACTATAAATTTTTGACTTCCAAGTTTAGGTAAGAAGTAATGAGTGTCAGGGCTAGACTGTCAATCATCACTTGCCCCTTAACAGACTTGACGCTATTTGGCTGACGAATGATAACGTTAAGTAAGCAGTCGAGCACCGTACCAAACATGCGGGATGAACCTCTAAAAGGAGGGATAGAGGCATTGGGATATACTGAACTGTTCCAAGAACTGACTTACAAACAATAATTGCAATTATTGGTCGATGCCAGCGTAGGCGGCTGCATATGATGAAGTTCATATGAGAAGATGTCTGAAGACACTAAAGTTCACACTGAGTTGCAACATACAATGTCGAAGGTTCTTAAGAGCCGCCTCGACAATCTTACGGGTTCCTCCCATTCCTGAAATGTGCAACACATTGATTAATAGGGATTCACAACGATAAAATAAAAATTATAATTGAAATGGTTACTTGCCATGCTGCATTACCAATTGCAATCGGTAATACATATTTCTCGATTTGGTTAGTCGGGAAACACTCCCGTAGGTGTAATTATTATTTACTACTAGGAAAACGCTTAAGTCCCGCCGCGTTGTTGGATGAGCGTAATTGGTGCATTGAGCTGCCATGTGTTATGCGGATTTTCTGTTGTTCTGTGAAAAAATATTACAATAGGATAAAGCATGTAGATGTTATAAGTCAAAAAATTGTTTTAAAAAAGAAAAAACCCACAAAATTTCTATTTTCATGAAAAATAATTTTTCGATTGCGCTCAAATTTCACACGAATATCATAATTCATAAAATTAAGGTTCTGTGAAAAAATCATTAAAATCAGATAAAGAATCTGCATGTAGGTGTTATAAGTAAAATAAATTTTCAAAAAATCGAGAAAAAAATCGTAAAATTGCAATTTTCATGAGAAATATTTTTTCGATTGCGCTCAAAAACGTGGCAGTTCTAAGTTCAGAGATTTCGAAGGCCTCCATAAAATTTCATCGCAATTGGAGTATCGGTTTAGCCGGAATCGTGTTAACAAACACACAATGATACAAACAGGAAAAAAAAAACATTCCGGATTTTTTTCTCCAGTGTAGTGGAATGGAATCTTCGCTTGGCTCGCTACGCTCATCCAACAATTCAGAAACTTTTTTAATTTCTGAATCGTAGTGAATAATAACGGTAATACATACTTAAATATATCTTTAAAAATTGTGCCACTTTACCAGCCGACGTGCTTAATAGAGATTGAAAGTCTCAAGAAGTAGGCTAACAATTTCTTATGTGAAAAATAATGTCATTGGTCTAATCATGCTATTATCTAAAACAGACCTTTAGAAAATTGTGTCTTGAAACAAATAAAAGCCTAGGCCTAGACTCAAACATTCACAATATTGGTTCAAAATTACATCCCTTCTAGGTACATGTTTAAAAAACATTTTGACTTACACAATACGCAGGCTGTGGAATGCGAAGGCGCTGGAACACTCACGGACTTGCTGCGTAGCCTTGAACGGGATGATTGTCTTCTGGGTGTCTGAAATGAGATAGGTTCTTTGTGTAATATTCATATTTCATACAGCTACAACACACGGCAGAGGCTATCGTTCTGAAATGATGACCACTCACTAACTTTTAGCTTCATTGCTTGACTCTTGGCATTCCCAGTACCGTTTAAGGGGAATCTCTAGACCTAAATATGATTTCTAAAGAATGCAGTTAAGACGTCTGAGAAGTTAGTAGAATCGAAAGAGGGACTTAACCCTCTCCCTTGTATATTGCTCCTCGTCAGGAGACACATTGCTTCACTACGCTTTAGTACGCTATGCAAGGGAGAGTGTTAATAAAAGACCAGATTATTTTTTTGAAAATCTTTTTACGGGACATAACCTCAGAATCAACTATTACATTCAAATTGCCCAAATTAATCCAGCTACTAGTTCCAAATTTAATTTTGAGCAGCAGTTTTTTGTACATTGTTTCTACACTCCTTTACCTAAAACCCAAATAAAAGGACTAATGATTTTCTAATTTCTATAGTTTCTTGCGTTGCACAATTTTTTTCGCCTGCCGGAACAATTTTAAATTTTGTAGGGACCTACCGTTTAACGAAAAAATCGTGCAACGATTCCTTTATAGTTAGGTTGTAGATAAAAGAGTTTAGAAAAATGTTACAAAAAAAACGCTGCTCAAAATTCAATTTTGAACTAGCTGGATTGATTTGGTCAATTTAAATAAAATTGTTGATTCTGAGGTTAGTCCCTTCAAAAAATTTTCAAAAAAATAATCTGCTCTTTTATGAAGTCTCTCTTTCATTCTACTAACTTTTCAGACGTCTTTACTGCATTTTTCAGAAATCATGTTAAGCTAGGGATTCCCTCAAGTTCATTCACTAGGGAAAAGAATAAAGATTATTGAAAAGTCTACAAAGAACAGTACAGTAGTGAGTACACCTAGGCTACTATAAATATGGTTGATCAAAAGTTTTTTAACTCTTTAATTTAAATTTTTCTTTGCCATTGGAACCTAGGTGGTGGTTCAGTAGCTAGAAAGTATGGTAGGCCTACGCTTACGAGCAGGTCATCAGAAAGGTAGACCTACACGAAAACACAAATAGCATCTTTAAGCAAAAAAAAAAAAAAGTTGAAAAAGTTAGCCAGAATCCATAGAAACAAAGCTTTTAATATAAGTTTTTTTATTTTTGTGCGATATTTTCGTGCCATTTGGGCCGATTCTGACCAAACGGGCGGGGCTAGAACGTTCATATTATACATGGACATTAAGGTTAAGGTGTTGTAGTACCTTATGAAAGAAAAAGTTGAAAAAGTTAGCCAGAATCCATAGAAATAAAGCTTTTAATATAAGTTTTTTAAGATAAATAATACCAATTAACAAGAAACAAAACTTGACAACAACAACAACAAACTTGACCTACAATGCGTAGGCAGCAAAACAAAGCACTTGCAAAAGTAAAGATATCCCACACAAACTAAAAACTTAAAAAAGCTCATCCATCAACGCGGCGGGACTTTAGCGTTTTCCTAGTTCATTAAGCGAGCGAAGCGAGCGTTTCCATTTGACTCTGCCGGAAAAATTAGTCACTGGTTTTGTTTTTTTTTTTTTTGTTTGTAAGTTTTTTTGTTTGTTTGTTTGTATGTCTCGCCATAACGTTCGAACGGAGGCTCGGATCAAGTTGAAATTTTGACCATCCGCAAGCTTCGTTCTCGATTGAATGCCATTAGTTTTGTGGCAAAATCGTTCAAAAAGTTAAAAAGTTACATTAAAGTTAATCGAAAGTTTTTTTTAAAAACTAAACGGACACAAAATCTGAGGTGGCCAAATCATTTAGAATGTCCGTCCGGTCACGAATATGTTAATTTTATTTTGATCCGATAAGTAGTGTAGATGGAAATTACATTATAACAAACTACCGTTACCATGGCAACGGAAAGTCGCGCAGCATTTTTGGCTCATGATAGCGGTCGAACGGAGGCTCGGAACGAGTTGAAATTTTGACCATCCGCAAGCTTCGTTCTCGATTGAATGCCATTAGTTTTGTGGCAAAATCGTTCAAAAAGTTAAAAAGTTACATTAAAGTTAATCGAAAGTTTTTTTTAAAAACTAAACGGCGACAAAATCTGAGGTGGCCAAATCATTTAGAATGTCCGTCCGGTCACGAAAATGTTAATTTTATTTTGATCCGATAAGTAGTGTAAATGGAAATCGCATTATAACAAAGGTAACGTTGCCATGGCAACGAAAAGACGCGCAAAGTTTCTAATGCACTGCCACCTAGAAGTAATCACAATCCAACCAAATACAAAAATTTGTAAAAAAAAACGGCAGCCAAGCTCTCCTTCAAAAGTCTTCGGCTGTGAATGCTGTGAGATATAAAAGTTGAGCCAAGCTTTTTATTCTTTCTCCCTAGTTTCGCTTTGAAAATAAGTAAGATCATTTCGCCTGTTGACGAGCGCCAAGCCAACGATTTTTGTGGTAAAAAAGTAAAATTTTTAAACTCGAAATCATAAAAAAAAATTCTTGGCCATGAACCAAATTCAATGGCCAAGGCATTTTTTTTATGATTTCGAGTTTAAAAATTTTACTTATTTACCACAAAAATCGTTGGCTTGGCGCTCGTCAACAGGCGAAATGATCTTACTTATTTTCAAAGCGAAACTAGGGAGAAAGAATAAAAAGCTTGGCTCAACTTTTATATCTCACAGCATTCACAGCCGAAGACTTTTGAAGGAGAGCTTGACTGCCGTTTTTTTTACAAATTTTTGTATTTGGTGGATATTACATCTTTTTGTTGTTTGTTTGCTATCAAGGTGTGAATGATTAAATTTGTTAAGTTCAAAGTTGTTTTTTTACATTTTTGGGCCCACGGTCCCCCCAAAGATACCCCTTAAATAAATAAATAAATAAATAAATAAATAAATAAATAAATAAATAAATAAATAAATTTTTATTTAGAGTCTACCCACTCAGTTATATAACTGATTTTCAGTGGGGGACTTTAAATCAAAGCGACCAAGCCAACCCTGCAGGCCCCGACGCAATCGACGAGTGAGCGATAACCAACCAAAGATCGATATTTTTAATAGGAAATATATCAATCAGTGGTATGGACAGTGCGAACACCCGTGGATCAACGCCAGAATCAACAAGGCCGATTCAGAACAACTCTGAAATTTATTATGTGCTTCGTTGCTAGGACGGCTCCAAAGTCACCGTTTACAAACTCCTAAGACAAGAACTGATAGACTTCAGTCCAAATCAGAAGTTAAAAAACTTCTGGCTTTAGCGGGAATCGAACCCTGGCCCTTCTGCATTGGAAGCAGATACGCTAACAACAAGACCAACGCACTAGCATAAGCACTAGATATTTATAATGGTTAAGAGCATGTTTAATTTCAAGCTTGTACAAATTACTACGCCTGAGTAATTACGCGTTTTAATTTTGCTAGGACGGCTCCAAAGTCACCGTTTACAAACTCCTAAGACAAGAACTGATAGACTTCAGTCCAAATCAGAAGTTAAAAAACTTCTGGCTTTAGCGGGAATCGAACCCTGGCCCTTCTGCATTGGAAGCAGATACGCTAACAACAAGACCAACGCACTAGCATAAGCGCAAGATATTTATAATGGTTAAGAGCATGTTTAATTTCAAGCTTGTACAAATTACTACGCCTGAGTAATTACGCGTTTTGATTTTGATTTTGATTTTCCCCGGCCCCAATTGCCCGGTTTTTGTTATATGAGGTACATCTGAGTGTGGCCCAAGTTTCAAAGTTCTAAGATGAACCGTTTTCTCAGTATAGCGTATTATTCATAAGAGTACGGAATTACCTACTTTTGATAATTTTGAGTTTCTCCGGTACCCGTTACCCAATTTTGCTTTCCATATTCAAAAGTGATAAAGAATGAGAGATATCAAAATGTATTCCACGTTTGAAACATCTCAGTTGTAGCGTTTTCTTTGAATGATTCATTTCTTAAAGTTCAGATATGTTTTTTTGTCATTTTTGGGCCCATGGTCATCCCCAAATTTAGCCCCTTGTGTTTTGGACGCAAGATATTTATAATGATTAATAGCATGTTTAATTTCAAGTTTGTACAAATTACCACGCCTTGGTAATTACGCGTTTTGATTATCATCCAAATTTTGATTTTCTCCGGTCCCTGTTAACCGATTTTGGTTTTGAAAGCAAACGTCACTGCGTCTGAAGTACATCTAAGTGTGGTCCAAGTTTCATAGTTCTAAGATTTACCGTTTTCTCTGTAGGCTAAATTAATCTCCGCGGAGAACTCCTAGCCAGCCAGCCAGCCAGCCGAAAGGAATTTGACGATGTTGAGAGCCTTTTTTAACACAGAACGAGTTATCGGATCGGGTTGATTTTTTTTTTGGTATGTCATGGACTACATACCAGGTCATATACCGAGTTTCAAGATTATAACTCTTTCGGGGCGGCGTGTGCAGATAGCTGAAAACCCCCCAACTCTCGTAGCTGTATATAGGGCCGGAGTTCGGTGTCGCCTAGCAGTCGCATTCGCTTGTCTGCCGGGCAACGACCGTCGCCCTAGATACTTTCGAGGAAGTAGTGTATTATTTGTCAACAAAGAGTTTAAATAGTTTTCCCAAGGAGTCAAAGTCCTCTAGATGGCGGTGGACTTTATCCACAAAGTAAAGGTTTACACACGGGTTTACCCAAATACCTTGGCAATAATAATTAATATTGGAAACATGGCCTTGTGGACAGCGAACGTCGCAAATTTTAAAATTAAAAAAAATGTGCAATGTGGGTCTAGCTATAGCACGTGCTCGCTTATCAACGCGTCCAACTGAGCGTTTCCTAGTAGATATATACACTACACAGTGATGAAGGGCAACTTGTCAGTGTCTGGAAGTGACTAGCTCTAGATGCAAACATGCATAGGTCTGCCGTTTACACACCACAGCCCAACTGACAACAACAAAATAAAATCCACAGGACTCACCACAACAGCAGCTGTAAATGGCTGAGAAGGCAGCATGAGTCATGCTGAGTCATGCTGAGTCATGACTCAGAAACCTCCAAAGAGAAACGTCTTGGCAAACGGGACGTGTTGTCGTGAGGTGTAGACTGACGCGAGACGATGATACAAATCTAATGCGCGTAAAGAAATACAAACAAAAGATTTGTGCGAGGCACAACATTTTTAAACAAAATACGTAGAAAGGTAGGCCTACCTACATCTGTCATAAAAAATTCTACATGTAACGACAATCAGAAATTATTATTGGTCTTTTTCTGCCACTGTTCTTGAGGTTTCACTGTCATTGATTAGTGTAACTAATAACTATAGACCATAGCTAAATATAAATTATTAAATTGATCGCAAAATAAATAAATTGATGCACATAAGACATTTACATATAGCCTAACTAACTTATCACTTTTTGAGCCTATATAGGCCTAGGCCTATTGTAAAAGGTCAAGACACTGGCAATGTTTAATTATTTATTTAAAAATTTTAACGCAAAATTTGATTTCACTCGTAGATTTACTGGATATTTCTGAAACAAAAAAGAAATGCACACATAAGATAGTGTTAATATTTAATACAATTCAAAAGTTACAAAATCCATCCCGATCGGGGTTTGAACCCGAGTCTACCACATTCCAGGTAGGCGCCTTAGCCAACTAGACCACCGAGACGGGAATGTAAGGACTATAAAAGACACAGATCAACGTGGCATGTTGAAATTTATTTCATATTCAGTGGCGTCGGAACAGGGGGGGGCAAGGGGGGCATTGCCCCCCCCTAATTTTCATGGCGTGGGGGCATAGGGGGGCAGATTTTAGAGTAAAAAAATCAAGACTTCTACTCTACTTTTTGGGAAAGCAACCGTCTATCCGACTATTTTTATAACCAGCCACCCGTCTTGTATTGTGTGTTGGTCATTCACTTCAGTAAGAGTGGTCACGTGAATCAGACTCACGTCTAATCCAAACATCCCTTTGAATGATTTGCTAGAGTTATTGGCAGACGCAAGTTGGGATTTGGTTCGCTCGTGTCGCATCGTTATGCGTTCATTGTTCAGTCATCTTTGGAGTGGTGTAGTGACTGTGATTATAGCGAAGTGGCAAGTGGTAAGATTATTCCTCTTAGAGTGTAAGTAGTGTAGTGTGAAGTGTAAAGTAAAGTGTAAGTGTGTATGTAGTGTGTCGTGTTTAATGGTGTTAAAGATTAAATTGATTTCGTAATTTTAAATATGAAACGTAATAAACAGCCTTTAGTTACTATTTTTTTTAAAGAAGAGGGTAAAACAAAAATATGTTTGCCTGTATGCTTCGTGATTACATTAAAAAAAAATGTTGTAGGCCTAATTTATTAAAAGGGGCCACTTCACGTTTGTTTTTTGAGTTCTTAGATCGCAGATAGTTGATGTAGGCTAAAACATCGTTTACAGAGTCCGAGTGCAGTTAAAACATGACGAAATAACTGTAGTATAGTGAAATTTTTTCGGCGAAAAGGGACCTCCGGCGGCTGGGGCTTCGCCCCAGACCCCAACTATACCCTACAAAATCTACTAATGGATTTGCCCCCCCCAACTTTCAAAACGTTCCGACGCGCCTGTTCATATTATTCTACTTCATCTAAGTAGCCTTGTAAATTTGTTCATATTCTCTGACTTTGTTTATTTTTTTTAGCCAACTTTTTTTTTTTTTTATATTGTTGCAATCAGTGGCAATTTTCCTTTCTCTCTTGAGTGAACAAGACCTCGTGTCGAAACATCTTGTATTTTTCTGTGTTTTGTATTTATGTTACCTACTATTCTTCAATAAACTCAACAGCCACCATCATTTTTCGAAGGGAAGCTGTTGGATCCTATCTAACACCAATCTACTTCATCTAAGCTTTAAATAGAGTGGTCACACGACTATGTCTAACAATTTTTCAAACAGGTCATTACACAGGTCAATAATCTATCGGTGCGCTACACACTCAGGTACCTTATACAGCAAGCAGAGTTGGGGTGATTTCGAGGTGTCACCCAGCCGTCATGAAACGTGATGTGAACTTAACAACTATCAAACAAAATCAAGGGATTTGGGTACCTGACAACACATGCCAAATTTGGTTGGTGTACGAACATTCCTTCTTGGTGAAAAAATGACTTGAAACATGCTCAAAATCACTTTAAGGATGTTAGTTACTACTGACTACTGTCTAATTTGTCAGTTTCAATTGCCCAGCGATTCTGACCCTGACCTAGCTTGGAGATTTTTTTTAGATTTTTCACTATTTTATTTCATCGAAAACCGGTGTACGCTTACGGAAAAATGTGGCAAATTAGATCAAATCAGACCCGATTGAGTTAGAGCTTAGGCTTAAAAAAGTTTTTCCATTACATCTGCAACTCCCTGACTAAAAACATATCGTATTCTCTCTCCCCTCTGTGGAAGTGCAGGTTGTGGGAGGATTCCCAATAGGCCTAACCGACTAAATTTTAAAAAATATATAGGCCTAGCTATCATTATCTCGGACACAGAAAGTCTTTTTTGTGGTGTCTAAGCATTTAAAAGACATGATACTTAACTCTAATTCATCTTTATTTGCCTTAAGCTCATCTTTTTCTGGTGGTCTTTGAACCATGCACACATATTTGTATTTACATATCAATTTTCCTTTCAATTCATTTGGAAAGGACACTAGAACAGAAGTTCCCGTTTGTATGTCATTTATGGTTACGCTTCTCATTTATATGCGAGTTTCTTGCATTGTTCTTGTTCTTCAGATTCTGAAGCAGAAAGTATCACATTCGCTGTCAGAAAATGAAGATATTGTCATGTATTAGGGTTAGAACCCTAACACATGGGTCTACTCAACCGGGAAGATGTCACAATCGTGCATGACGTCAATTACTCGATCGCACCGGATACTACCCAGGTCAATGGCTGAGAAGCGTTCAACTTAGGAAGTTGGCTAGTCCCTGTATCAGCATTTACTCGGGCTATTTCTCAATAAACACGGGCATAGATTGAACCAGGCAATGAACTACGTTCAGCGGTCGTCAGGTATTTCACCATGTAATTAAGCAAACTGACGTTGGACTTAGATGAAGTGCACGGAACGTAAGAGTGCTAAGGTACGTAGAGACGTTCGTGGAGAACAGGGAGACGAGCGACAACCGTTGACGGAGGAGGTCAGGACAGTGCAACAACAATCGCAACGTGAACCACAAATGTCAAGTGAGGATTGCCGCATGAAGAACCAGAACAAGGATTAGCCATCGGAAGAGGTGAAGTGAGAAGACATCGCCGGGGTTCGACATCAGGGTGTCCGGGGAGAGCCAGTCTAAACCACATACCAGGAACCACAAGCATTCGGTAAGCCATGCACACCCATTAGTAAGTCATAGAGTCAGTAGAGGTATGAACCCACGGTCTGCCAGATGGAACTCGTAGGTTCGATCCTAGGCCAGAATAGGAGGGTTATTATGTTCATCTTTAATACAGTGCTGGTCTCTTAAGTGGATTCACGTCTAATTACTGTGTCTACACCCCCTTCATGAACCCACCTACCCACGATCCTGGTCCGTGCTAGTTATTTAGGCCTAAAGAGTTACGCTACGCCCCCACTTAAACACTCATTTGGCGATCACCACCCTCAGCCAAAGGGCCTAATTAGCTATGCGTGACAATATCTTTTGTTTTGTAATTTTGTGATTTGCGATTGATTTTTCTTGCGACTTGCTGTGTACTGTTTAGGGATGGGATGTTTAAACGTTTAAACCACCGCCTGCTCGAATGGGATGGACCCAAATAGACTGCCTGTTTTGTGAGTCATTTTCCCATGTTAAATAATTGACCAACAAAAGACAGAGCTTGTAAGAATTCCGCAAGAAAGCGCCAGCTACGGCGCCTCTTTGCGCCAAACAATTTGAAGTTGCAAAGAAGCTCCAACTAAAAACCTTTACCTAAGATCTCTGGTTGTCTGTGTGTCTAACTGTTTTGAACTGTTTCTGTGTGTGTGACTGTGTGTCGGTACACAAAACCTGACATGTTTCTTCATATACTCAACAGAGCGTGCTAGTTACGGCGCAAAAATCTTCTTTCATCGACTGTGATTAGGACCGAAATGTTGGCTCACAAAACAGGCAGTCTATTTGGGTTCATCCCATTCGAGCAGGCGGTGGTTTAAACGTTTTGTGGACGGTTAGAGGTTATTAAATTTGCAAAACGTTTAGTAAATTATTTTTTTTTTTTTTTTTTAATGAAATGTTATTTTGTTATTACTTTTGGAGCCTACACAAACACGGGCTAACAGATTAGGCCGATAATTTTCTAAAAATGCTCAATTTTGGTGGAGGTGCCGGGTCCCAGGCTGTATTAAGACATCTTGTATGGTGGAAGTGCCGGGTCATTAAATGCAAGAGTGAGGATAAAACCGTTGTTAATTATTCGTTGGCCGGCCATGAGTACAAAATTACGATTTTTGTTATAAAACCTAGGCCCCTGCCTGCCTAAATAAAAAAAATATAAAAAAAAAATGAAAATAGGGTTTAGAACGTTTAAACGCGATTAGTTCAAGGGGTTAAACGTTTAAGAAATTAAACGCTTTTTCCCATCCCTAGTTCTGTCGAGTCTTTGTTAGTGCAACGTTATCCAATTTAAATGTAATTTCCAGTGGCCATACTTTCCCCGAGTTTCAGTTTCCAAGAGGTAAGTTAATTAGGGGGGGGGGGGCACCCCCCCCCCCTAATTAATTATATGTGATTTAAAAGTGACATACAATTGAATAGACCTCTGCCCTTATATATAAGCTTCATAATTCTTGTGAAGTTTATTTTTTCATTTTTTTATATCCTTTGAAAACAAATTGTTATGCCAATGGGATGAATTAGGATTTCTAATTTGAAAACAGGACTTTAGAAGGGCCTTGTTTTGAATATGAAAATGAATCATAAACTACATACCATTTTAGATTGATAAATAAATATGTGGAGATCATATCCCCCCCAAAAAATAAGATTTATACCAAATTGACTGAGATAAAGGCTGCGGCCACACTACCCCATGGCCACACTTGCCCCGATTGACCGTACATTGATTTCAAAAAGCAAGTCTTTGGACCACTATATTTTTCATTCTATTGTTAATAGGTAATAGGCCTACCATAGCAATTAAATCGACTTTGATAAAATTATTATATTTTAACAAATAATTTTGCAATGGAACTTGAAAAAGTAATGACACACAACAAAAACTTGTAAAAATACAGCCAAACCTTACACACTCAAAAGAAATGAGATCTAAAAAAAGGGCCAAGCTCATCTACCCTTCCACATTTGCGCATTCTTAATTCATAAACGTACAGTGTCCCATAACAGCATCCTCGAAAAGCTTGGCAAAATAGAATTTGCAACTATTAATTTAAACTTAATAATTCATCCTAATTCTTTTTTTCTAATTAATTTTAACGTAATAGTCATGAGCTTGGCCCTTTTTTTAGATCTCATTTCTTTTGAGTGTGTAAGGTTTGGCTGTATTTTTACAAGTTTTTGTTATGTGTGGGTATATGCTGTAACGTTATAGAAGTGAGTGAAATCGATCCCCAAGATTTCCGTAATACGGACACACGGACTTAAATGAAGATATATTACGTCGATTCGATTTGTATTTCAATTAATTCCTTTTAACAGAATCCATAAAATTATTTATGGCAAATATGCCATTTAAAAAGAATTCCTATCAGTAGTAGTACATTATTCCTCTACTTTACATGGCATATTATAATATTGCGGAGGGTGACTTCAGTTCAGAACCCCCCTCCCCCTCAACACCCACAAACAAACATAACATCAAAATAACTAGGAAAACGCTTAAGTCCCGCCGCGTTGTTGGATGAGCGTAATTGGTGCATTGAGCTGCCATGTGTTATGTGAATTTTCTGTTCTGTGAAAAAATCATTACTAAGTTGATGATTTTTTTTAAAAATAATTTAAAATAAATAAAAAATAAACTTTAATTTTTAATTTTTTTAATTAATTGTAATTTTAAAAAGAAAAAAATCGTAAAATTTCGATTTCCATAAGAAATAATTATTCGATTGTGCTCAATTTTACACGAATATATGAATTCATAAAATTAAGGTTCTGTGAAAAAATCATTACAATCGGATAAAGAATGTAGGTGTTATTTGTCAAAGAATTGTTTTAAAAAAGAAAAACCCCGTAAAATTGCGATTTTTATGAGAAATAATTATTTGATTGCGCTTAAATTTTCCACGAATATATAAATTCATAAAATAAAGGTTCTGTGAAAAAATCATTACAATCGGACAAAGCGTGTAGGTATTATAAATCGAAGAAATTTTTTAAAAATCAAAAAAAATCGTAAAATTGCGATTTTTATGGGATTTTTTTTTTCAATTGTGCTCAAAAACGTGGCAGTTCTAAGTTCAGAGATTTCGAAGGTCTCAATAAAATTTCATCGCAATCGGAGTATCGGTTTAGCCGGAATCGTGCTAACAAACAGACAAAAAAAAAGAAAAAAAAAAAAAGAAAAAAAAACATTCCGGATTTTTTTCTCCAGTGTAGTGAAATGGAATCTTCGCTTCGCTCGCTACGCTCATCCAATCTAAATATGTTCTATAATTTATAATGTTGCTGTACATGTGCATAGGCCTCTCTTTCTCGTGTAAAATGGATGAGTTGAAACTTGAAATTATCCCTCTGGTTGAAAGTTTTGTGTGTTGAGCTATTTTTCTTGTGCATTAAATTAGTTTTATTATAATTATAAATAACATACCTAGTTCCATCATAATATTAATCGTGATATGTTAATGTGTTTATGTGATGTGTTAGATTTTAAAATGATTCATATATTTTACTGAATTATAATATCAATTTGTTACAGCCGTCCGCGGTGACGCATACGATTAGGGCGCTGGTAAAAAATGTAGGGCCTATGGCTTTAAGATGCACGTGGGTTCGAATTCTGCATAAGGCATGGCTTATTGTAATCGTGCTGTAATCAGAAATCACCATTATCAATTTAATTGTAATTCATATTGGCATTGAGTGTGCTAAATATAGCTCAATACTGGTACCTATTTGACAATGTTTCCTACCATATAGCATAGCATATAGCATATATCAGCATTCTCAGTAATTAGCATTGTTTCTACCACTATAAATAGAAAACTAATTATAGGCAGATGCCCTATACGCTTTATGCAGCACTCCACTTACGTAGTGTAAAACAATTATTAAATAACAAAATTATAATAAGATCAAGTATTATTTACTTATATGGTTGCCCTACTCGACAGAAACATATTATTGGTAAATAATGTACT
This sequence comes from Sweltsa coloradensis, assembly GCA_024449915.1. NCBI lineage: Eukaryota > Metazoa > Arthropoda > Insecta > Plecoptera > Chloroperlidae > Sweltsa > Sweltsa coloradensis. The sequence continues at coordinate 29,774 of JAMZAV010005055.1, forward strand.
TATTGTGTCTTAATAAAATAATTTAATTGAAAGAATATCAAATATGTACTAATACAATTTCTCATTTGTACTTTTCAAGCACTCGTGAAGAAATAAATACCTTGTGAAGAATATCTTTTGGCAAGGGGACTAATGAAATCTAAGGTTGGGAACAGGCCGGTTTTCAGTCACTGACGACGGTTGCAGTGTTTATTTAATATTCTCAAAGTAGGAAATATCGACATATTAAAAAAAAATATGAGTTGAATATGGTAGTAGTATATGTGTACGGTTATTACTTAATAATGTGCCTAACTACTATTCCCAGTGTTGGGAAGGAACTTTTGAAAAGAACGCGTTCTCGTGAACGTGTTCTTTTTTTGTAAACTTTTCAGTGACTTACTTACAGAACTTACTCTTTTTTTAAATGAATGAACTTGAACTTTTAAAAGTTCATTCCGAGAACGAACTTTTCAGTTTTAGAAAGTTCATTTGCAAGTTCTTTCCGTTCGCTGAGCAGTCGTCGACTCGCCGCCGTCGGCGCTTAAATACAATAACAAATCGTTGTTTATCGTATTTTTTTGTTGGTTTATTTGGATTATGACGCGTCAACCGTTAGGTCATAATGCACCACTCTAACCTAGAGGGGGGGGGGGAGGGGCCCATGCTGGTCAGAACCAGCCACAGGAAAGAAGGAAGGGGGGTTTCTAACGTCGCGGTCGTCATCGTCTTTGTCATCATACTAACTATCACATCATCACATCATACATCGTACTTATCCTACGTTGTCATACTTCCAAGTAGACTTAAGGAATCGGTAATACAACCTGTTAGAAAGTTAGTGGGATCTAATAATATAAATGATTTCAGACCGATTAATATGCTGTCTATACTTGATAAATTGTTTGAGAGCATTGCACACTATCAACTAGCTGAATATCTGGAGTCAAACAATTTAATAAATGAAAACCAATCAGGGTTTAGGATAAACCACTCGTGTGAAACAGCTGTACAAAATTGTATTAGTCAATGGCTGGCTGACAAGGACAAACGTATGTCAACAGTAATAGTATTTTTGGACTTGAGAAGAGCATTTGAAACTGTCAATATTAATAGACTCCTAGATAAATTAAAATATATTTATGGTATAAATGGGGTGGCTTTTGAATGGTTTAAAGATTTTCTTACACAGAGGAAACAGAGAGTTAGATATGGGAACACTATTTCTGAGTGTGGAGAGTGTTCTGAAGGGGTTCCACAGGGGTCGATATTGGGACCTCTACTGTTTATACTATATATTAACGATATTAGCAGGTGTTGTAAAGTATGTTTACTAAATATGTATGCTGACGATATGGTTATATATATTAGTGCAGGGACCGTCAATTGCGGACCGCGGACAGACCAAGCATGGACCCCACAATAAGCCTCAGCATCCCCACAATAACAAAATAATTGGAAACTCAAATTAAAAATTATTCAGCCCAAGTGAATATTCTCTGAAAAGTTGAAATGCTGTTGCTATTTCAATTACCTACCTCTTTTCAGAGTCACATATTTTCAATGGGTAAGGCAGCCCTTTGTGCACAATAAATAGTCCCGTTAGGATTCCTAAATATATTGCTGGTTGTAAAATTTTGCGTTTTCTCGTATTATTGCTTACTTTTCATTCATGCACTCAGCTCACACTTGTTCGCTAAATTAACCACAATGTAGATTTTTTGTTTGCTTGGGAGATGCGCTTGGACTTCCATGCAATTCAGTAGCCCGCCGTGTTCTTGTCAGTGAGCGTCGATGTTACTGTGACAGTGAGTGTTTGGTGTTTGCTCAATTTTTCGTGTGGAGTGTGCGTGTCGGTCGTGTTAAGTGCGACGTGCGAGAAAATACTAGAAATTTAAATCACGGTTAGAAATCTTCAATATGGACCCAAAGAAGCGTAAAGTAGACTTTGAAAATAGAACATTTTTACCTGATTGGACTGAGAAGTACTGTTTTATCCTTGTAAATAAATCCACTCTAAATCCCCGACCGATGTGTTTAATTTGTCAAGAAACAGTTGCACTTGTCAAGAGTGGGAACATTAAAAGACATCATGAAACTAAGCATAAGGAGTTCCTAAATAAATTCCCGATTGGAAGTGACTTACGTAAAACAAAAATCGCTAGTCTCAGCGCGTCGTACATAAAAAACATAAAAAAAAACTATAATTACGGGGATGCCTCGGACCCCACGAGATCTTCTAAAATTGGTGAGTGGACCTTTGATAATATTAATTGACGGCCCCTGTATTAGTGGATATGATTTGGTGGAATTAATTAGAATAATGAATGAGGAGCTTGTAAGAATAACTAGATGGCTTAATGTGAATAAGCTGAAACTGAATGTTAATAAATCAAAAGGTATGTTAATTCTAAGTAGTAAGGAGAATAGTAGTAGGCCTACAGGTACTGAATGTAACCAGACACTGAAAGTCGAAAATGAAGAGATTGAAATAGTTAAAGAGTTTAAATATTTAGGTATAGTAATGGATGATAAAATGGATTTTAAGTCGCATGTAAATTACATACGTAGTTAAAAAAATTGGTAAAAAATAGGTTATATGAGAAGAATAGGGGGCAAACTTTCAAGTTGGACGAGAAATATGGTTTATAAGAGCATAATTAAGCCGCATTTTGAATTTGGTGCTACTATACTATACCAAGTTTATAAAAATGATGTTGAAAGGTTACAGGTGCTGCAGAATAAGGCTATGAGATGTATCATTGGATGTGGGAGGGAAACACCTATAAAGAGTATGCTTAATACTTTGGAATGGCTGAGTGTGAAGGAAAATATATTATTATCATTAGTTTTCATATTATAAAGTTAAAAATGGAATGATGCCAAATTATATGAAGGACAAGATGACTGATGTGCGTAAGGTACATAATGTTAATACTAGGGGAGCAGAAGAAGGAAAATCATGGAGGTCTAGTTGCAAAAGTAAAAAATGGTTAGGCTCAGTTTTTAACAATGGTGTAAAGGAATTTGATATGTTACCCAGGGAAATCAAAGAAATAAATAGTTATGGGCATGTTTAAAATTAAATGTACCAAATGGATTCAATTACAAGATTTATAGAATAATGTAAGGTAAGATATGATTTAGAAAGGACAAAGTGTAAGTTAGTATTGTTAAATAGGGTGAATATCTGGGAAAATGAAGTCTGCTGTGTTAGGTAGATGAGTAGTAGGCCTGAATAAATAAATACTATGTAAGTTACTAGTATGATAGTGTAATTTTAATTTTGATTTTTAATTTTAATTTTAATTTACTAGGAAACGCTCAGTTGGACGCGTTGATAAGCGAGCACGTGCTATAGCTAGACCCACATTGCACATTTTTTTAAATTTTAAAATTTGCGACGTTCGCTGTCCACAGGGCCATGTTTCCAATATTATTTATTATTGCCAAGGTATTTGGGTAAACCCGTGTGTAAACCTTTACTTTGTGAATAAAATCCACCGCCATCTAGAGGACCTTGACTCCTTGGGAAAACTATTTAAACTCTTTGTTGACAAATAATAGACTGCTTCCTCGAAAGTATTTTGATTACTTCTAGGTGGCAGTGCATTAGAAACTTCGCGCGTCTTTTCGTTGCCATGGCAACGTTACTTTTGTTATAATGTAATTTCCATCTACACTACTTATCGGATCAAAATAAAATTAACATATTCGTGACCGGACGGACATTCTAAATGATTTGGCTATCTCAGATTTTGGCCCCCTTAAGTTTTAGAAAAAAACTTTCGATTAACTTTAATGTAACTTTTTAACTTTTTGAACGATTTTGCCACAAAACTAATGGCATTCAATCGAGAACGAAGCTTGCGGATGGTCAAAATTTCAACTCGATCCGAGCCTCCGTTCGAACGTTATGGCGAGACATACAAAAAAAAAAAAAAAAAAAAAAAAACAGTGACTAATTTTTCCGGCAGAGTCAAATGGAAACGCTCGCTTCGCTCGCTTAATAAAGTGTTTTCATTTTGTTTGTTGGTATTGATGATGTATAGTAGTTGTATGCTTAATTGTGATGTAGAATGTAAAGAAATGGCTAGAACGAGCCAAAAATAATTGTCGTCATTGTCGTTGGGGAGGTCGTCAAGGGAAGGGGGCAAGGTCCCCGACGACGATTGCCAGAGCTCGCCTCTATTTATCGTTTATCATAGGCCTACGTTGACGCACGTTCAGCTGATTTTGACAACATCACGTACGATTCACGAAGTTAAAACGATGTACGCCAACTGATTCGGAAAAATCTTGTAAGCCTAAAATGGTAAGTATCTGCATTAATTTTACAAGCTGGTCGACGAGAATGTAGTACAAACTATCAACATGATCAAAGACAGCTCAACACTTTTGTCCGACTCAAACTCGCGAGTAAATTGGTACTCGAACACCCCTTATGTTTTTTCTCGTGTTTTTCTTCAATTTACGCTAGCCTAATAAAATAGTGATTTTTTTTACAAAAGTACTTTTAAAAGAACTTAGTTCATATTTTAGACGAACTTGAACTTTTCAAAATTTTAGATTTTAAAAGAATTTGAACTTTTTAAAAGTTCATTATTTGAGCTGTGAACTGAACTTTTAAAAAGTTCATTTTAAAAAAGAACTGACCCAATACTGACTATTCCATATTCCCGTAAGCAGGTAGGCCTACCAACTCCATTTCCAGCAAAATAAATAATAATTTGCACCTGAAACTTGTTTAAAAAATCACCAGCACTACTATTGTAATAAGAATCATAAAAATGGTTTGCTTGAAACTGCCCAAGTAGGCCTACACAAAAACTTAAATAGAAACAAACCCAAGTCTTACATAGTACTCAAAAGATCTTAAATAATGCCAGTCTTATGGGACCTACCATAGGTACTACATTTGCGCAACAAATGCATAACATATCATCGCCCGGCTACCCGTGACTGCATGATCATTGCCAAACTTGTTAAAATTTTGTGATGTCTATTACATAACAGCTTTTTATTATACAAATTTATTTTATTGTCATAGAACATAGAACATACATGACTCATACACCATAGCAAAATTGTACAAATAAATAATTAATGTTACATAGGCATACAGAAATAAATCTAACAAGAATATAATAAAAAAAAAAACACAAAGCCTGAAAAAGGCTTAACTGTGGGGTAAAGACAATTAATAAATTATTTAAGATGGTGACAATACAGAGAACGGAACATATAACCAAAATAAACATGAAAAACTGTATGATAAATACTATGGTTGCATGACATATTCAGTTAATTTGTGAAATCCAAAAAATTACAGAAAAAGAACAAAGAGCTTAGAAAAATAAATAAATAAATCGGAAAACATTGTCAAAAGGTGTCAGAAAGAAGATAAGATTTTAGTTCAGTTTTAATTTTTGAAATGTTAGACAAGGTTTTTAGTGAGGAGGGCATCAAGTTGAACGTAGAAGGAACCGAGTAAGAAAGTGAACGTTGGCCATATTTTGTTGTTAAAATTGGGAATTTTGAATGCCCCCGCCACTTTTAGCCTTGTATCCTTGCATGAGTCTAACAGAATCTTGAAATCTGATTTAAAATAGAAGTGTAATATAAATCTATATATAAACAATGAAGATATTGGCAGCACATTACAAAAAGAAAATATTTGTTTACGGGAGAGTTCAGAATCGGTTTTAAAGTCACACATTACCATTTTTATTTGTAAATCTTCAACCCTTTGAATGTGACACCGCGAAGCATTGCCCCAAGCTAAAATGCCATACAAAATCAAAGATTCGGCTATGGATTGATACACGGTTCTTAATAAGGAAAAAGGTAATACATATTTAGAATATAAAGCCGAGAGGAGCAAGAGCGTAGTCTGTTACATAATTTATCAATATGATATTTCCACAAAAAGTGCCTATCTACAGTTAATCCCAGGTACTCATAAGTATTTACACATTCAATTTCCCACTACATTCACAATCGGTCAATTCAGCCATAGTATGAATGCAGTTGAAATCGTGATAAATAATATTAATTGGAAAATCTTTTTCGTGGTTGTGGGGTGTGCATATATGTACAATTTTGGTTTTAGAAGAGTTAATTACTAGTTCTTTATCGTGATTCCAACGTAAAAGACTGTTAAAGTCAGACTGTAGCATAGCATGCGCAACACGAATATTAAAATGCACCGCGAGTAAAACAGTATCGTCAGCATAAGAAAATATAAAGCAATATATAAGACATTTTGACATAAAGTTAACATATATCAAAAATAACGTAGGTCCCAATATAGACCCCTGGGGGACTCCAGAATCACAATGTTTTTCTTCACTAACGTGGCCATTTACATGCACTTCCATGAATCTATCAGTAAGATAGTTTCTAAATCAATCCAACGCAATACCACAAATGCCAATGGACTCTAAAGCTTGTAGAAGTTTCTGGTGGTTTATCGTGTCAAATGCTTTACTAAAATCCACAAATAAAGCAAGAATGTGCATATTGTCGTTTAATTTAGAATTTACAAAATTAGAGAACTCTAATAACAGGGTAGAGGTACTTTTTCCTTTTTGAAAACCAAACTGTTTACTATTCAGAATCCCATGTTTATTTAAGTACTCCACCAAGTTATTAGCAACATGCCTTTCTAAGAGTTTCTCAATACTTGGTAATATAGCTATAGGCCTATAATTTGAGTAAACTTTATGGTCACCCTTCTTATATATAGGTTTAATAATTGCTTTTTTGAGTCGCTTAGGAATGATACCGGTCTCAATAGATTTATTTATCAATACAGCCAAAACAGGAGCAATAGAAGCATTGACAAATTGAAGGTCTTGAACACGTATACTATCAACACCCCGCTGTTTATTTACATTCAGAGAATCGATCATTGCTCTCATATTAGTAAGAGTAACTGGTTTCATGAAGAACGAATGATTCACTTGAATATTTTCATTGCGTGCACGCTGAAATGTTACAATGTTGCAATCATGTTTCAATGTACTTATCTCGTCAACAAAAGAGTTAACAAAATGATTGACGACTAAGTTCGTATTCACGTCTTTACATAAATATTTAGATATCACGTCATCAACTGAAATACGTTTCTTTTTTCCAGTAATTTGATTAATAATTTGCCACGTTCCTTTTACATCTCCTCTCGCATTGAATATTAAATTACGGTAAAACTTTATCTTTGCTTTATTGATTTCTTTTATTACTCTATTTCTGTAAGTATTGTACTCTTCTCTTAGACGGGATTTTTTTTCGCCAAAGTCTCTACAATTTTTCCAATCTTTAAAAAGTTTATCTCGTCTTTTTGTCATAATAACAAGGTCGTCGGTGACCCATATTTTGCGAGGCCTTTCTCTTGGTCTGGAAACATTTTTACTCCTAAAAGTAGATTTGTCGTAAGCTTTTGAAAACTCTCCGCATATTTTTGTGTAAATTTCCTCAGGATTATCATTGTCGCAAACATAGTTCCAATTGATACGAGACAAATAATTTTTTAATGTTCTTTCGTTCAACTTAATTGAGAGAGGAACTTGATCACTTATCAAGTTTTTATTCTGCCAAACTACGTTAAGAGACCTTCCTATAAATTGAACGCATGTGAGCACCATATAGTGGTCAGATACTTTAGTAGTAAGGATAGCGGAGTTGCATAATGAGTATCTTCCGCGCAGGTAAATATGATCAATACAAGATGATACAAACCTACCTGACTTATACTCTTCGCGTGTACTTTTATGTATACATTTAATGAAGCCACATGCTGCCAACACGTCTTCATAAATTGCAGTGTTCCTGTCCAAAGTATCAAGCAAGTTAATATTTATATCTCCTATTATGATCCCATTAGCACCAATGTTTTTTTCTAAAAACACATCTAATTCTTCAATAAATCTTAAGCGACTACAATTAGGAGGACGATACAGAGCTAACAAATAAACACACACATCATTAAGGTAAATCGTACCGCATAGCGCTTCTGCATGCACAAAATCAACGTTTATCTCAACAAATTTCACTGTTTCCCTGACAAATACAAGTAAACCACCACCAAGTTTGCTTAACCTTTGCTTTGATATTTTGCTATACCCTTGTAAATTATATAAATTTACGTCACAATTAGAAATTTCACTTATAAGTTATAACTATAACATCGATTAACCCTATGACATCTTGCAAAATACAACACAACTCGTCCCAATGTTTATTTATAGATCGAATGTTTATGTGAATAATTTTCGAGATGATTGACAAACCACGGTCACCGCCCGCATACCAACCACTAATGTCATCGATATAAGTACAGTCAATAGTATCACTTTTATCTAACTCTTCCCAAATTTCCATTCAGTTAGACACACACTGCAAACAAACACACTAAGACACCACAGGCGGAATGTCAGTTTCACTCCTTATTAATATGACGGGTGATTGTTCGTCTTCACGGAGGAAAACTTTGCCGCCCTTAGTCAGGCAAACTTGTATCCCTGCTTTCTCTTGTTACATGCTAACCAATACAAATGTTTGTTTACCTTTGTGAGATGTTCGTTGATGTAAACAATATTTTTCGACGTAGGGAACATAATTTCCTTAGCACTTAGCTTCTTTTTTCTCTTTTTCTGGTCCAAGATATCCTCCTTCACACGGCGCGAGTAGAACTTGGCAACAATGGGCGCAGGCTTATCCTCGGTTGCATCTGTGACCCGAAGTCTATGACAATACTCGATATCGTCAGTGATGATATCACTGCCTAACACGTCAGCAATAATCTTCACTATTGAATACGTATCTTCTCCTGGAGTTGCCGGAACACCCTGTACCTCAATATTATAATTTCTCGAATATTGCTCGAGATCGTTGACTTGGGATGCGAGGCGTATATTTTCGTCTTTCAGTTATTTATTTTCTTTCTTACACGAACTAAGCTCAGCTAAGAGAGTATCTATTTTCTCAGACAGACGTTGATTAGCAAAAGAAAATAGTTTCAATTTCATATTTGCCAAGTTTGACAAGGATGCGGTCACGGGTCGAAGTGATTTTCGTATTCTTAGAGCGCAAATGTAGAAAGGATGCATGATTGACCCTCTACGCTCTTGAGTCTGATATTTTCAAGACTTTGTAAGCGTGAATGAACATACTAGGATAAACACATTTGCAAGTAATTACTAAAATATAAATAACAGTGTGAAAACTTTTTCTGATACTTTATTATCAGAAACTATGTGCCGGACAGTAGCTACTAGCCATTCAATAGCCCAGGCGGACCGCGTAGAGTGCCGCGGGCGTAACACATTTCGGCCATGACAGATTTTATACTAGCGCATGCGCAGAGAATTTCTAAAGTCGTCTATTCTTTCTGTTTTATTAATAAATCAAAGATATATCTATCGAGGAGTGACGCGGCCTAGATAGGCCTACCGTGTCGAGATGTTGTTCTCACTGCAATAGAATCAACACGTTTTTGTTGATATATTAACAACAAAAAAACTTCTTTCCATTCCACCACCCTAGGCATTTAAGTTCCGCAACCCTCTAGCATTTGTGCTAATTAAAAATGGATTTGTGATTTGTGTGGCTCGTTGGTCTTGTTGTTAGCGTATCTGCTCCCAATGCAGAAGGTTCAGAGTTCGATTCCCGCCAAAGTCAGAAGTTTTTTAACTTCTGATTTGGACTTAAGTCCATCAGTTCTTGTCTTAGGAGTTTGTAAACAGTGACTTTGGAGCTGTCCTAGCAACGAAGCACATAATAAATTCAAAGTGTTCTGAATCGGCCTTGTTGATTCTGGCGTTGATCCGGGAGTGTTCGCACTGTCCATACCACTGATTGCTATATTTCCTATTAAATATCGATCTTTGGTTGGTTATCGCTCACTCGTCGATTGCGTCGGGGCCTAGGCCAACAGGGTTGGCTTGGTCGCTTTGATTTACTGTCCCCCACTGAAAATCAGTTATAGGCCTACCACTGAGTGGGTAGACTCTAAATATAATTTATTTATTTATTGTTATTTATCTGGTTAGGGCCCAACCAGACTATCGCCTATACAACCTACGAAACAAATAAAGTAAGCTAGACCTTCATTTGCAGTGCAGGCTTTGTTTTTGCAATGTGACCCATAGCTCCCACATTGACCAACTTCTAGACCTAGGTCAATGCCCTGTTCTAGGCTAGACCCTAGCATGCATTAGGCCTATTGCTGTGCAACAGGCTAGCCAAATCCTAAATACCAAATACCAACTGGGCAACTGCATAATTAAACAACATAATAACAATTAAAACTTGAAAATTTTCAATGTACGGCCCTTGGAAATTTTCACACTAGCTAGGCCTACCCTACTCTTTCGGTTGGGGTCAGTCAACTTTTTTTAACACTGCAATTTTAGGGGAAAAGCATAGGTTAGGGGGGGGGGGGGGCAAAGCACGTATGTTTTAATACTAGGAAGCTTTGCAAACGCTTTCTCAGGCACGTTTATGGATGGGCGTAATTTTTTAAAAACGAAAAAAAGCATAAAATTGCGATTTTCATGAGAAATAATTTTTCGATTTGGTACCGTACGCTCAAATTTCACACGAATACATCAATTCATAAAATTAAGGTTCTGTAAAAAACTCATCACAATCGGATAAAGCATAGGCCTATAGGCCCTAGGCCTAAGTTGAAGAAATTAAAAAAATAAAAAAAAATCGTAAAACTGAGATTTTCATGAGAAATAATTTTTCGATTTCCTCAAATTTCACACAAATATATTAATTCATAAAAATAAAGGTTCTATGAAAAAATCATTACAATGGGATAAAGCATGTAGGCCTAAGACCTAGGTGTTATAAGTCGAAGAATTTTGTAAAAATCGGAAAAAATCGGAAAATTGCGATTTTTACGAGAAATCATTTTTCGATTGCGTGGCACGTGGCAGTTCTAAGTTCAGAGATTTCATTTCATTTTATTGTCTTGTTTTGTATACTTAATACTATATTGTTACAATGTTATGACAAGATAAACAAGTTCTAAACATTACATTATAAGCTAGCTAGCTAGTATTAAACACGTCTTTACAAAAGACTAAGACTTGAATATTAGGATTATAGAAAATACTAAAACTAATTTACATTAATTACAAAATACACTTTTACAACAATACAATAATACACAATAAAAATATATACTTTTACACTAATATAAGATAGGCTACTAGATAATATAAGTCTAGGCATCTATAATATGCAAAATAAATTGTATTGTCAAGACATATTATTATTGTCCGCCAAGAACTCCTCAATATCGTAGTATTCTTTTTCAACAAGAAATGTCCTAAGATCCTTTTTAAATGTATCAGTTGGTTTGTTTTTGATAATGGCAGGTAGCTTATTAAAAAGGATTATTCCTGCATATGTGGGGCTTTTCTCATATACAGCCAGCCTATGGGATGTCACAAATATATCATTTTTCCTCCTAGTATTGTAATTATGAATATTGATGTTTTTTTATATCTTCCCTATGATTAATTAAAAATAATATTACTTTGTAAATATAGAGGCATGCAAGAGTAAGAATATTCAACGTTTTGAAATGTCCTCTACATGTATCCCCTTTCTTAATTTTATCTAGTATTCTTAAAGCTTTTTTTTGCATGACAAAGATCTTATGAAAATTGTTTTTTGATGTATTACCCCACGCTATTAATCCATAGCTCAAATGTGACTCAATCAGGGCATAGTACACTACTAACAGCAAACTTCTATCTGCATATATTTTCATTTTACGTAAGACATATATATTGGAGCTTATTTTATTTGCTACATAATCAGTGTGGATGTCCCACGATAAGCACTTGTCAATATACAGTCCTACGAACTTTGCTGTGTCTATTTGTTCAATAGGAAGGTCTTCATCACACAACCTGATGCAAATATTTTGATCTTCCATAGTTTTCCTTGGGAATATCATACATTTAGTTTTCTTATTATTCATTATTAGGTTATTTGGTTGCAGCCACTGCGCCACTTCGTTAAAACTGATAAAAGCGGTCTTTTCTCATGTTTCTATAAGTGCATGAGCAAGGGTGGTGGTTGCGTCATCTGCATACAGAAGCATATCCCGAAGGCCTCCAGAAAATATCATCGCAATTGGAGTATCGGTTTAGCTGGAATCGTGTTAACAGACACACAAAAATACCTTACAAAAAAACATTCCGGATTTTTTCTCCAATGTAGTGAAATGGAATCTTCGTTCGCTTCGCTCAGAATGCTCGCTACGCTAATACAAATTCGAATAATAATGATAATATTGTAAAACATACGCGCCTCGCTTCCCCCCCCCAGTACTTCTTTAGATGGTAGCCCCCAACTTTTTAATAGGGGGAAAGGTAGATTAGGTGGAGGGGGGGCGCAAAGCGCGTATGTTTGAATAATAATAATTTATAATTTGATAATATTGTAAAACATACGCGCTTCGCGCCCCCCCCTCCCCCTAACCTAAGATTTTCCCATTTAACTGACCCCAACTAAAAGAGTAGGCCTAGGCCTACCCTATTTTGAAAGTAACACCATATTTTTGTTTCATTTTTAACTTAAATTAAGTAATTTATTTTTGCGCATGCTAGGCTAGCTAGGCCTAGGACTACTAGAAAGTACACTCATAGGAGTGACTTTAAGGTGGGCCTAGGCCTACTAGGGTTGCCATTCGTCCCGCTTTCGGCGGGACAGTCCCGATATCCAATTTTAAGTCCCGCGTCCCGCCAATACATTAAGTAAGCGGGACACAATTGTCCCGCTTAATAGAAAAATTGTCAAAGTCCAATTACAATATCAGATATCTGCAGTCCAAAAAGTGCAAAGTTATCAACAGCAACCTGTAAGGGCCACGGGCGGCGTGTGCGTCGCCAAAGTACTTGGCTTGGCTCGACAGTCAGCACTTTGGTTAGTGACTAATGTAGGCCCTAGGAGCCTACTAAGTTACCTACTGTACATATTTTGTATGTATTCATTATTGTTAATAATGTTACATTAGGCCTACCTATTTGTTTTTACTTATGGGTTAATTATCATTTAACATACTAGAAACTGTACACGATTGTAGCTACTTAGTAGGCCTAGTTATTGGTACCTGATTTATGATTGTGATAATATAATAAATTTAAGCTTGTTCTGGAACTTCTCACTAACTCTATTCTCATTTTAATCGTAGATTGTAGACTTGTAGTCCTTATTTGTACTTAGCGTACAATTAGTTCAATAAAACAAGTATGGTTATTTACTCCCAAAGTCCCAACTTCCCAAGCCCCCAAAATCATAAAAAAAGTATGCATCGTTATAAACATAGGGTCATTGTCATAGGGTAACCAGACGTCCCGGTTTTACCGAGATCGTCCCGTTTTTGTGTGATCTGTCCGGGTATTCGAAAAGTAGTTGTCGGGACAGTTCCTGTCTCAGATCGCTCTACAGGCTCTCTTGAGCAAAAAAAGGCCCCAAAAAAATTTTTGCCCTCCAACGGGGTGTCCTAAATGTGTTAGAGACAATATTATAGGCCTAACAAATAAACGAAAGCTGAACGATTTTCTCGTTGACAAGGTGTTCTATAGCACCACTGACTTTATTTCAACATATTCTTAACAAACTTTTAAAAATTGACTTATTTTCAATATTCGGAAGCCTTGAGTGCTACCACATGAATCTGTATGAAATGCTTTTGAATAAATAAATAAATAAATAAATAAATAATTAAATAAATTACTTAAAAAGTGTCATTTAGTAGTGTTCCAAATTCCAATGCAATTTTCTTGTTTTTCTGGTATTTGCACTACAAAAACTACAATATCTCGTTATTGCATTCAGTCCGGTATTTTTATCTAAAACGCTCAAAACGCACTCTAGGCCTAAAAGCCTAGTTTTTAAAAATTTCGCCTGCGGCGCTATAGTTAGAGCCCCCCCAAACCCCCCGAGCTGTTTTCCCTGAAAGGATTTGTCCCGCCACGTCAAGTTTAAATTGTGGCAACCCTAAGGCCTACGCCTAATGTCAGCTACCTCAATAACCTACTTTTGACGAACTCCCCAATCCAACGATTGTACCACTAAAGGGATTGGATACACAAAGATTGTACTCCTTCAGGAATAATTACGGTCAGGGCGGTGCCCACCAGTAAACCAGCCCCAAGAAAATTAAGAAAATTAAGAAAATTAAGAAGACAATTAAGTATCTAGGAGTGTGGCTCCATAAACATCTTAAGGCTATTCCACCGCGTTTTTCTATTTTCCAAAATATGCTACTAAGTCAAAATATAGTGAATGGCTTTGAAACATGGCTATTTTAGAAAATCAAAAATATTTTTTTCAAATTTTTCTGATCCGGTACACGGCCAATATAACCACCTCAAAATAATTTCCAACTTCAATTCGCCAAGGCACACCATTCAACGTAGGGTGTTGTGTTTTTGTGACATTAATTTTCAACTGTATTTCTATGGACTGACTGAGAGAAAACAGATTTATTTTAACAATTGTCTTTCATGCGAATTTTTTCGTTTGGCGGTATTTTTTACCGATTTGTACCGCCAAACGAAAAAAATTCGCAGGAAAGGCAATTGTTAAAATAAATCTGTTTTCTCTCAGTCAGTCCATAGAAAAACAGTTGAAAATTAATGTCACAGAAACACAACACCCTACGTTGAATGGTGTGCCTTGGCGAATTGAAGTTGGAAATTATTTTGAGGTGGCTATATTGGCCGTGTACCGGATCAGAAAAATTTGAAAAAAATATTTTTGATTTTCTAAAATAGCCAGGTTTGAAATCCATTAACTATGTTTTGACTTGGTAACATATTTTGGAAAATAGAAAAACGCGGTCGAATAGCCTTAAATGGGAGGATCAGGTCAACACGGTATCTAAAAAAGGATTTAGGAGCTAAAACTTTATTATGAGGAATCTAAAGGGAGCAAGTAGGGAACTTAGGGCCGGTTTTTCAATGCCCGGTTAGTGGCGTGGTTAGTAGTTAACCTCCAGTTAGAAAGAAAATGCGTTTTCCCATCTACGGTTATGTGTAATCCCTAGTTACCATCGCCTAACCATAGTTTACAGTAACTAGTGCTTCGAGCGCCGGTTACTGGTCTAACTAGGGGTTAATGTGACATGAGAGCACATAGCGAGGTGACACTACTGGTATCATCACTGCTCTTTAGGCCTTCTTCATTTTGTTACAATATAGGCAAGTATTATTAATTAATTAAGGCCAGTACTTTAATCTGATTACATAAGTTTCAACGTTGATTAATGAAGCTTTTAACAGCTTTTAAAATTGGCTTTTTATATAAGACATAACCTAAAAATACACACACCTAGAAGTCATAAAGGGATTAGTTTAATTTAAATTTCGGAGTTTCAAAACAAATCCACCCAAGAGTGTTTCTGCAATAAAAAAATGTTCTTAAATGATGTCGGTATTGTATTTTGTAGTAGGATAAGGGCTGCTAAAGTCTGCCTGTCTGCAGCTTGCCCAGGCCTGGTAGGTTTCGAAATTGATTCTACTGTAATGTGCAAATAAAATACATTGAAATGTGTGTAGGTCTACGTCTATACCTTTTGGTTAATTTTTTTGCGTGGGGGGTTGCGGCAAGCAGGGGGGGACACACACCCAAATCGTGGACTACCGGGTAGGCTGACACCTACTAATGCTTGGATATTCAGCACTTACAGAAAGTTGCTGCTTGCTTAGCCTAGGCCTAATATTATTTTAAGCCTAAGCCCATGTAATTATATTGACCATGTGTACGCTAGACCTAGGCCCTAGGCCTATGTAGGGTCTAACCATATTGATTATGTGTAGGCTAGGCCCTAGCCTAGGGCCTTCTAGGCACTAGCCTATGAATTAGTAATAAAAATGTTTATGTTCTTACTGTGTGTCAATAACGAAGCGTTTCCGTTATTACTATCATACAGATTAAAAAGGCCTTCCACAGAAATAGAGAGAATTCCCCGTATCTTTTCTATCACTGGGTTCCTAGCAGGCACAAAGTTTGGCCTACCACCACTTGTCTTAAATATCTCTCATTTCTCCTCGTCTAGTGTCTTACGGGATTTTTTTTTAATTGTCGTATTTCATCCTCAATGATGATGCTTGACGAGGAAATGACCCATTGGAGGCATTAAATTCTGACGCTAAAATGTCCCGAAACCTATCTTTTTCTTTTGAGGTTACAGCATCAGTTTTTTTGTTCTCCAAAATGTGTTTGTATTTAAAAACAAGATCCGCAAGTAACGATATTTCCGCAGCCGTAAAATCACGACCACGAGCACGCTTTTGCTTATCTGCCATGAACCAGATAGAATTAAATTATTATTAGGCCCTACTATAATTTTTCACAAGTTGTTGACACAAAGTTACAGGTGGTTTGACGTTTGACGTCTGTAAGCTTTCACCGCCTTGTAACTGAAGACTCATGCTGGGGCACGGCCATCTAAAGGTAAAATCTGACGGTGGACCAATAGAAATTAAGTTCAGCTAACGACTGGTTACAGACACGCAGCGCGCACTTGAAAAACACTCCGACGTAACTATTGGTTTCAGAGCCTTGGTTATCATAACCTGCGGTTCGGTGACCAGAGTTTACACGAGCAATGGGAAAACCGGGCCTTAAAGGGCATGCCTATAAATCCTTGGTTAGACCTGTGGTGGAATATGCTGGGTCAGCTTGGGACCCCTACAGGAAGGGGGAGATAGTAGGAATAGAAGCAGTGCAGAGGAGAGCAGCAAGGAGGATTATGCAAAAAGGGAAGGGATGGACAGAGGAAATGGTTAACGGAAGGTTATAAGGAGCTGGGATGGGAAAACCTGGAGGAAAGGAGAAAAAATGATAGATTAGGTAAAATGTATCGAGTCATTAGAAATCATGAAGGATGGGGTGAACTGAACAGTTTTACGAGGGGAGCTAACTACTTGGCAAGGGGAGATCATGATTGGAAATTGGAAAGGGGAAACTGGAAAACTGATGTGGGGAAGTATACATTCATGGGAAGGACTACGGTAGATTGGAATGAGCTGCCAAGTGAGGTAGTAGGAGCAAAAAATATAAAAGGATTCATGAGCAAACTAAAGACTTTTAATCTGGGAAACCCTGAAATGGGAGATATCACAGAGGAGGATTAAAATGATCTACAAGATTAATCTTCAAGATACAAGAAACTAAGTTCAAATTGAAGGAAGGGTAACTACTAGTCAAAAGAAGGATAACTATAATATGAAGGAAGGAAGAAGCTGAAGGAAGGATGAAGGATTAAAACCTGCCACCGACTAGGGCCTACTAGTCATTAGCAGAAGAAAATATTTATATAAAAATAATTCTACAAACACAATAATGATTTGCATGATCATCATACTAGATCTGCTCAAGATTTTTACATGCCTAATCAAAATAAGTGTTGTGGGCAAAAATCCCTATTGTAAATGGATTAAAAAAATTCAATGAGTTACCTAAGAATCTAAAAATGTTGGTGGGTAAAAAAACAAACTTCAAAAGTGCTATACAACAATGGGTGCAAATTAAGTTTCCACTTGTCTAAAGAAGAAATATCAAGTTTATGTACAACCAGAAAAAAATAGCAGAGTCTAGCTGCTAAAAAGAAGATTATACTACTACTACTACAGACACCAACTGTAGTTTTTCCTACAAGTACCTAGAAGAGACAAAACATACTTTGAAGAATTTGGAAATGCAATTTAGGTAGGCCCCCTACCTTTCACCATCCAGCCTAGGGCGAGTAGGCTAGAGCCTAGGCCTAGGCCTACCTAGAGCTAGGCCTAGCCTAGGGCTAGCCTATATATCTGAACTGATTACTGAATGGACCACTTACCTCAGACAATGGAATTGAACCAGCTAAATAACTTCCGACTAACATTACAACAACTAAAAATAACAAAACCACCGTCTCCTCCATTTTTTCTGTTCAAATGTTTTGATACGACAGCAAATTTGTTTATCTGTCAACAGTTCGCTGGCGCCATTTACACATAAAAGTGAAAAATTGACGGTTTCGTTGGTACGCATGGTGTAATTATATCACTTTTAAGTTGGTATCCATTATGAACAAAGCTCTTCAAAACCTCTTCCGAAGATAGACCATTTCGATTGTATACAGAGAGGACAAGAAAATTAATAATCCAAAATGGCTCCACAGTGTCTGAGGGAAGGATTTCGAATTTAAAGTTTGTTTTTGCAAACTTTTAGTAAGTAAAATATATGTAAAATGATTTTTAAAAGTCATTACTTTACATCAATAGATTTAAAGCATTGTAACTTTTGTTTTGTTTTATTACTTTAATTAATATAGAAGGGGGTGGGGCGGTGTCGGCAGTGTCATCAAAATTATTGGGGTATCTTTGACACCGAGTGATTTGAAACAAATCATAAATCAAACGTCATTTCCGTTCCGGCCCATTTTTGCATTGGGACTTCCGCAACAGTGAACAAACCCCTTTTTCTTCCGTTCTTGTCTAGGACAGTCGCAAATGAAACTGATCCGACAATAAATCTTATCTACATGTCTGCATCCGATGTAAGTATCTATTATTTTACAATTACTCTTTATTGTGGATTTATACTTGAGCTATTTATATGTTAATTTTGGTAATCCAGACAGTATTTGTGATAAAATATAACACTTGTTATCGAGACGCAATTCACCTGTAGTCATTTCCATTGTTTGAATCTTGAAACCATGCTTGAAACCAGTGTATAGGCTAGGCCTAGGGCCTAGGCTATAAGAAGAGTATCCTTGCTTGAAACTATATCCTAGCTAGTTTGCGATGGAAAGTTAATTTTCTTGATGTCGTGAAATAGTTTGTCCAACTGATATTTAAACTATGTTCATAAAGATTTTCCAGCTTAGCCTACCTACCTTGACCTACGCCCTAGGCCTAGGCTAGCCCTCAAAGCATGGTCCTAGGCCTGCCTCAACTAGTATGGGCCAAATGATCCTAGGCCTATATACCCTAGGCCCTAGCTTGTGTATAGTATTGTAAACGGGCAAGTAGTAGTATTTAAACTACGTTATCTTAAGATTTTACAGCTTGCCTAGGGCTCCTTGCCTAGCCTATGCCCCCAAGGCCTAATGCCAAGGCCAATAGCCTCCAGCCATGGTCCTATAGTTTTTCC